>VXBA01004859.1:1508849-1692721 GCA_013399895.1 Serilophus lunatus | reverse complement strand
ACAGTCACACGCCCGTACAGTCACACGCCCGTACAGTCACACACCCGCACAGTCACACACCCGCACAGTCACACACCCGCACAGTCACGCACCTGTACAGTCACGCACCCGTACAGTCACACACCCATACAGTCACACACCCATACAGTCACACGCACACACAGTCACACGCCCATACAGTCACACACCTGTACAGTCACACACCTGCCCTCAAACATCAGTGCTGGTTTTCCAAGCAGCCTCACGATCCTCACTTGCCCGCACGTGTTCCTGGAGCTGATGGCGGCAGGGCTGGGGCTGGGCCAGCATCCCACCTCTGGGCAGGCACTGGGACTCCGGCCCTCCATCCCACGGGCAGATGACTCTGGGGCTCAGCTTTCTGGCCCATCAGACGATGGATTTGGTGCGCTGGGGAGGGCTCTGCAAGCTCAGGGAGTAGATGAGATGTGCCAAAACGCCTTCCCTGAGCCACTTGTAGCTGCTGAGGTTCAAAAGTTATGAGTAATAATCACGTTTTGTCAGACAAATCCAGGTTACTCAGGGTAACCTGCTCAAACCTGGAATACAAAACTGCTGAGATGACCTGGAAACATGGGGGGAAAACACAGGCTTTGCTGAGGGAGCTATGTCTGGGCTGGGCTTACTTGTCCTTGATAGAGCTTAGAAAGAAATAACTTTTGCAGGAGTGCTGGTGTTGGCTCTGGGTCAGTTGCATGGATGATGTCATCACTCCAAATAATTGGAATATTTTTGTCGTTAGCAGATTGATTGTGAGAGCTGCAAAGCCCCAAACAAGTGGAGTCTCTCTGAGAGCTCAGTTCAGTCATTATCTACATTCAACCAACAGGAAGAAATCCTCCCACCCCCAACTTCTGTCAATGTTCAGGGCACTGAGAGAAAGTCTGCTCATTTTCACAATCCAAGGAGCAATGTGTCCACGATTCTGGGCACCATCTGGCCTTCACATGGATGGAAGCTTCTTCCCAGGAATGGCAGAGTCAATCTCTTTGTGATAAAGAATCAAAACTTTAATGAAGGTCCTGGCTGAGGCTCTCCAATTAATCTAGAATCGAGGGCTCTCTTCTTGTGTCCCTGTGATTCCTGGAAGCTCTTGCTCAGATCCAGAATTGCTGTTCTTCTCACTCTGGTTTTGTTCCTCTTCTCTCAGGCTCAGTTTGGAAGTGTTGGAAGCATCAGACACATACTCCTTGTGTCTTTCTTTGCTTCTCTTTCCACAGCCTTCTAAACTCTGCAATAAAATCTGCAATTTGAATTTCAGATCACTCAGTGACAGGCTGCTTTCCACCCCTGGGAAATGAATTGCAGAAAGCAGCTCCTGTGCCTCCTGCATGGGTGTTCCCTGAACTCACCTGCACAGGGATGGGCCATGTCACACATCCCTGCACCTTGTCATCAGCTGCTCAGCTTGGCATCTGACAACTGTTCAGCACTAGCAGGAGTAACAATTCCCATTCACAAATCACCAGGGCCATCATTAATGGTGACTTGATCCATAATTTGGGATTAATCAAAGCAAGACAGAGTGAAATCATTCACCCATTTTATCCACAGCCATATGGGCCATTAACAATACAAATGTAGAATGTACAGTTCACAAAAGATGAAGGAGGGGACCCTCACAAGCTGTGAACTTCCATCCTGACACCATGTACAGCAGAAGATACAGAAAAAATTCCTGAGCATCTGCTTAATATCAACCAGTTATTCCTGTTTGGTTTAGCAGATACAGGGGAAGGTTCCTAAACAGCACTGTAAGGCAGGAACAGTCTGCTGATATTTCTGAATTTATATATATATATAAAGATGAGTACTCCCTTCTGCCTTCATTTCATTGTTTCCTAGTGGGAGGCTGGGAAGGCAGCTGGAGCAAACCCCATCCATGCTCAGGACGTGGCATTATAGAAATTATGATGCCTCTATTGCAAATAATGTGTAAATGCTGGGCTTTGCTCTGGCTTTGGCCTAATGCAGCACAACCAATTTCAGTGAAGTTACCCCTGTGTTAAGGCAGAAGTACAAGCCAATTACAACAAAATAATCCTCTCCCTGGTGTTGGGAGTGACTAAGTTTATGTGGGCACTGCATGTACTCTTGATTGAATTATATACACAGCCACAGGTTTAACAGGTTGATACAGTAGGCACCCAACACAGGGGAGAGAAAAACTCAGTTAAATTAAATTAACTACAGGTATATACTTAATATAGTTAAGTGAGCTATGGAGGTTACTTGGAGTGCACGTTGGCAGCATCAAGTTACACCTTCTACTACCCAGGCAGGCTGGCATGAGAAAAGGGATTTATGACCCTTGTGAGGAGCTGGATACCTTGTACCTCTGAGTTCTCCCAGGGCAGAAGCTCTTGTCCCCACCCTCACACACTCTCAGTCCTGCCTGTAACAGAGCAGGTGTGATGATAAAGCCTCAGCTTTATCATTCATCTCCAGCTCAGACACCAAATTACTTCCACCTACAGAACTTCATTTGCAACTCTCTCATGTCTGCTGTGACTCTGAGGAATGAGCCTTTTATTCAGGAAGCAGAATGCAGATCTGAGCAGCAGATCTGAGCAGCACTGCCGTCTCCTGGAGGAGATAAGGTGTCTCAGCTCAGAGCCCTCCTGCACTCGCCTTCTATCACACAGCACCATTTGGCAGGGGCTGCCTGGTTTGTGTGATAGCAGACACTGAATTACTTCAGAAAAACACAGACTTATTCTTTACATAAAAACAAATGACTAATTAAAAGTGGTTTTAATTTTGCAGTTCATATTTCTTGGGATCGTGCCAGATTCTGGAATCTATGCTCCACACCCTGTCCTTATGGAGGAATTTGGCTAGGGAAAGCACTGCAAGATTTGTTCCCTTTCCTCTCCCCTACTCTTAAAATCCCTCCTCCCCCTTTTCCCTTCCTGCAACTGGTAAATTGTGAAGAACAGGAATGTTCCTGGGAAGAAACCCAGGCAGAATCACATTGAGAACAAGTCAAAGATTTCTTACATAGTTGAAGCATGTGTTTGCAATCCCCAGTTGCCAGAGCCCACAAGCCCTGCCAGCGAGTGCTGTTCCCTTCAGATGTTCTCAGACAGCCCCAGGGCAGTCTGTGGACAGTGCTTAGCTGAGCCATTGCTCCTTGGCCCATCTGTTAATGGTGCCAGGGCCAAAAAGGCTCTTGCTGAAGGGATGGCAAAGAGCCAACCCTTCTTTTCCAAGGAGCTGTGTTAGGGATGGTCAGAACCACTGGTCTGAATGACTGCCCCCCCACCCCAAGCCATGAACTGGTTCCATATGAGAGCTTGGCTGCTACTACCAACCTGTCAGCCTGGGCTCCAGGCAGCTTCTGGGATTGATGCTCTCCAGAATAATTAGCATGTGCTGCCCCAACAAAGTATTGCTCAACAGAGAAGGACAAAACCATGAGATCCCTAATTGTAAGTGCTGGGAAGCAGCAGATAGACAGGAACTACAGCCTGTTCTCCCTTCGGCTTGACAGGTGCCACTGATCCACAGGAAATGTCACTCTTAAAAGAGGTGCCATTTAAGGCTTCAAAACTGGAACCTGACAGGGCCAAGAAGGATGGGAGTTGGAGGCTGGGACACTGGTTGAAGAACACTCAGCTTCAACCTATGTGTGAGGAAGCTTTTGACCTGGAGCACAAAGTGAGTCCTTGCTCAAGCTGATGCTGGTACCACTGGGGAAAGGCAGGTTGGGGAAAACATCACTTGTCTTTCCAATGACCTTATCATGTGAGCTCAGCCTGCCAAGAGCTGTCTGTCCCTCTGTGCTCCTCGTGGTCTGAGCCAACGAACCTGAATGAGCTGTGCTGGTACCTGGTATTGCCCAGCATCCCATGGCAGGCTCTGGGGGCTGCACACACTTCCCTTCAAGCAGAATTATGACACCTCTGTGCTTTGCTGGGTATCATGTGCCTCCAGGCTGTCTCCTGCTTGTCTCACTTCCAAACACATCCAATCTGATTTTGCAGTTTTTTGAATAAAAGGTGCCTGAGGGAAGGCCCAGAGCTTGAGGGAGGAACAGAAGGAACAGAAGAGTCTTCCAAAGCAAGATTCTTGACCTCAGTAGCTGCGAGGCTGTGCTGGCTTCTCCTCACGTTTGCCAATAGGTTTCCATGTCTTTACTGGTGTGTGGCAACAATAATGAGCAAGTAACACGTGGGGGCAGCAGAAGGCTTTGCTTCCTTGTCACTCTGGGAGTCTGTGGCAGCATCCTTGCAAGATCCCTGAGGGGCTTCAAGATTTGAGGGTCACTGTGGTGGCCACAAGCCCAGAGTGACAACTAGAGCTGATCAAACTCTGAGAAGCACGAGGTAGGACAGGGTGGCTTTGTGGCCTCCTGGGACAGGATGTCAGCACTGAAACCGGTGCTTTTGTCACTGCATCTGGTCCTGCTCCAGCTCCTGCAGGCCCAGCCTAAGCACTTCTATGAGTTACAAAGCACAGCAGACAGTTACAGCATTGTCCACAATGGAAAAATAGCTGGAGTGAAAATCCCAGAGTCAGATCCCACTGCATCTCACAGGACAAGCCTTGATGAGCTTGTTGCACCACAGGTAGGATGAAACCCAGCATGTCCCTTTCAGTGAGGTGAAGTGAAAAAAAGAAGCTCTTAACTCATGCACTGTGAAGAAAGATGAAGGGTTCATCTGATGCCATTTATTCTCTTGGAGACTCAGAATGTTCGGGTAATGGGAAAAAGCCTTAATCCTGGCTGTGAAGGTCTTAAAAGTTTTTAGAGCAGGAACATTTCAGACAGAGAAGTGGCCATAATTTACATAGCAAGGCTTCTCTGGGTGAGCAGAACTTCAGGAGTTGCTTGTTCACATGATATTTGTCTGATCACTCACATCACTGCTCCTCATCGTGAGTAATGTGTTGCTTAAGTGGTACTGGCCCAAGCTGATGCTGGAAATGGCAAAAAATAAAAAAGCCAGCAAAAGCCAGCCCTGTCATCAGAAATGATGATGGATTAATTATAATAAGGGATGGCAAACAAACAGCTCTGTGCTCCATGAGTAATTAAAAATGAATAAAATCAGATAAATGCCCAGATAGGAAAACCATTTTCTGTAACTGAGGCTGCTACTATAATTGGAAAATGCTGTTAACACAACTGCCTGACCGGGGAGAGGGCAAGAGCACAGCAGGGCTGGTGCAGATCTGCAAGTAAACAGCTGAATTGCCTCTCTCAGCTTCAATCTGCAAATTTCTGAAGCCAAAAGAACAGCTTTAAATGTAAAACTTCTGTTGGAGCTCATGCTTCAATTGGGCTACGTGCCAGGACATGCAAAGTTGTGGGGCATTAAAAATCTCATGGAGATGAAAAGACAGTGGGGAGTCATTTGAGTTGGCTGGTAATGCACTAAGCTATGGCAGGATCTGCCTTCATTCCCTTTAAAACAACTTGTGGGGAGGAAAATTGGGAAAACTGACATTTTATCACTTGTAATTGTTACAGCAAAAGCTAAGGCTAAGCACAGCCCTGATACAATTCCTGTGTCCCAGCCTCAAGCTGGCTCAGCCCTTTCAGTGGCTGAGCTGTGAAGTAGCCCTTGAAAATGCCCCAAACCATGAGCTGATCACCTTAGGGATGTATGAGCTGCTCTGATGGCTGTTCTTCTCTCTTCACTTCAAACCATCATCTCAGGCAACCCTTAGCCACAGAGTAACAGAACAGGTTTGCATTTACCCTTGTTTTTCAAAGGGGCTCAAAGGGCTTTAAAAACCCCCAGCCAAGCAGTGCTTTTGTAGTACCTCTGCTATTGCACAGTGGTTCCCTGAGCTACAGGGCTGAGAAATGGTTCCCCCAAGGCTGCACAACATGTTGGCATGTCAGCACAGCCCAGATCCCAGGATCTTGGGGTGAATATCCATCTAACAACGAAGGATGTGTCTGGCTGTCAATAAAGACTTAGAAAAGCTGCAGCTGCAAACTGTGAACAGTAGCAAAGTGACACAAACATGAGCAGCATGATCACCAGGTACCAACAAAGCACGACTGGCCAAAGCCATTGCTTGTAAGGGAAAGAAAGAGCAGCAGAACAATGTCTGTCACTGTGTGGGATGTGTCCCTGCTGTTTAATGCTGCACAGGCTGGACTCATTACCAGGCCAGCATGATGATAGCTGAGCATCAATTACCAGGAATCTGTGAAACCCTTTGCTGGGATTCTCCACTTCCAGAGACTGCTTTACAATATTCCCAGCCCTCTCCCTAAGTATCAGCTTGGACAAAATTAAAGAAAAATTAATTCCCTTGGGTTTCAAGGTCACTGGGAAGTCACTTAAAGGGCTCCCAGCTGAGCTGAATGCAAGGAAGAACATTGTTAGCAATAAACACCAACAAATCTTCTCTAATTGGAGCCATGGAATGGGGATGTGCTTCTGGGGAAACCTTTGCCTTCCCTCAGGACCATGTTCACTATGAGGAGAGGAGCACTGTGGGGGCTTTTATCAAAGAGTCATAGAATATGCTGAGTTAGAAGGGACCTACAAGAGTCCAACTCTTAGCCTTGACAGGGACCTTCTCAGATGACAGGAAAAATAAAGACACCCCAAAAGCTTCACAGGCATTAAAACCTCCCCCACAGCCTTGTCCTGGCACAGGGTTCTGGTTCAAAGGAGAAGGGCAGTGTTTCCACTTGTTTTGAGGCCAGTGTTTGGAAATTCTTCTAAAATCCAAGGGCAAAGTACTGGTCCTTCTCTTCAAGAAACAGTCCCAGGGAAAGGACCAAAGACACCAAAACCCAGGGAAGACTTTCTAGATCCAAGGCCTGGAAGCCAGAAGGGAGTTTCATCATGGTCTCTTCCATGAGAAGTTGGCTCCAGGGTCAAGGAGACTGTAGAATGTGGGTGCATGGGAGCATATTGGCCATGATGCTTGGCCTTTAAATCTGCCAGGATCCCAGGGAAGCTCTGCCAGGACATTGTGCTTGGAATGCTAAACCCAAGGCAAGCATAGGAGACAAAAAAGGGGGGGAAGAGGTACTAAAGAGCAGAAAGATGCAAAGTGTCTTTCTTTTCTTTCTTTTGTGTTCCCAGGTGGGACTTTAACCAGCAACAGAAAGAATACCACAGAGAATCAGAGGGCAGAGGATCAGGTAACCCCCCTTGTCCCATTCCTTAAAATTCAAAACACACAAATGCTGAGATCTTGCTCAAAGCAAAGCACTGTCCACCCATCTCACTGTTACCTGTAACCCAGAGCCTGTGGATAGCAGCTGCAGTGAATTAACATGAGAAAAACTAGCTGGATTGAATTTGCTAAAAGAGGAAAAAAATTACAGGTATATTGTTAAGGAAGAAGGAGCACTAATTCTGTTTATTCTGAGTCATTTTGTTTGACTGTGCTTGCCCTAGGAAACGTGAGAGCTGGTGGGGATCATATCAGCAAACACAAGAGCAACAAGCTGATGGTTTCAAGTTCTTGCAAACACTGTGCCAGCCACTGAACCAGAAGAAAAGAGCTGGCTCAGAGGCAGCCACTAAGTTGAGAAAGGATCTACTGATAAGATATTCTTGAGGAAGAATCTCAAAATGGGAGAGGGGAAGTGGTGCTGCAGAGCTAAGCCAAGCGCTCAGCAGAGAATACAGCATCATTTGGGTTTTTTCTTTGCTTTCCTCCTCATTTTTCCCCATTTATTACTAGTAGAGTATTTTTGCCTGCAAAAATCTTTGTGTCTAAAGAGGCAACACTGGGGTGCGCTCCTGCACCAGAGCTGAACTTCTGGGTAGCTTTGCTTTACTTTGGTGGACAAAGTCATAGTAAATCTATCAGCTCTGTATCTCTGCATGATCATTACCTTGGCTTTAAGCATGTACACTTACAAACTCCTTGTTTGTGGGGATAAAATACATCACAATGGTTTCAACTTACCAGAAGGTCGCTCCCACCAACTACTCTTCGTGAATTGTCAAAGGAAGGAGATCAAGGCCAGAGACCACAAGCTGTGGCTGTCCAGGAGGAGAAGATGCTGTCAAACATGTGGCATCTGGGGAGGTGAAGAAATCCGGGACAACTTCTGGGTCTAGCAGGTAAAACTCTCCTGCTTTGTTTTATAGACGTGATGCACTTATGGATGTTCCTTGAAAGGGGCAGTAGAGACCAAACCCACAAGATGAACAGAGAGAGACATCCTGATCAGGGAGAAATAAAGAGCAAGAATTATTTGCAGTGTTTCTTTTCCTTGGCATGCAGCGGCTCCACCATGTGTCCGTTCAAACAAAAACAACAGGACCAAAATGGGCCAAAATGGGGCTGTTTGGTAGAATCTCAATGTACTCTGTGATCACTTGCTTCACCTGCTTTTGAGAGGAGGGCACTAACCTGCCCAAACATGGGTGCTGGGGTGGTTGCAAGGGTATGTGTACATTGTGGAGCTCTATATAATGCACTACTACATACCTGTGTCACTACAGGAGCCAGCCAGCTTTGGAGTTGGCTTACTGGCAGGGGGAACTAATAATTTGGGAAAGGTTTACTATGAGGCTCATGAACACCCATATCATGCTCATTACTGACACAGTTTGGCTCCTACCTAACCCTGAAAGAGAGGAAAACAGGTTTTTATAAAATCAAGGTTCCCAAAAGTCCATGTTGGTGTGAAGGTGTGAAGCAGGGAAGCCCATCCTGGACCACCTTTCCAATCTCTTCAGGCTCTTTTGAACCACTCAGAGTTAATTCTTGAGCTGATTCAAGCCACTGCCTGAAGGAAAAGATACAGTTATTTACCTGCAGCAAATCCTATATGTTTTACTTCTTTTAAGCCACTTCTCCTGGCCCTGTCACATTGCTTTAATTGCTTTATGCCATTTTCTAGCACTATCCATCCTCCCCAGTGGAGAGGATGTCCCCAAGAGCTCCAGCCATGGGACAATACAACAGGCATAAACCATGCAGCCAGTCTCCTCATCAAGGAGTTTCTGGCCTAAGAACAAGATTTGAAAGCAGCAAGCAAGCAGGGTGCAATGTGAGGTGAGAACACAGCTCTCTGCAGCAGAGGAGCCGAGGCAGCAACAGCTTTATCAGGAAACCAAGAACCCTTTCTGGTCCTGCTCTCAGCATAGCTCAACACACCAGCAAATCTGGCTGCACGCTGAAATCTTGGCTCCCCCTGAAGCCAATGGCAAACATCCCACTGGCTGCAATGGGAGCAGCACTTCATGCCAGATCTCGTGCTTCCCATTCCTTCACCGTAGCCATGAGAGCAAGCTTCCCTTCCAAGGCTGTGTCTGCAGCTAAGGCCTTCAGGAGCAGAAGAATGGGTCTCCTTTCATCCTGAGAAGTATCAATGGGAAAAGACCGACTTATTTTTTTAACAGGAATGGTCACTGGCCTAGAGAACAACTTGCTTGGAGTTATGGTGCTCTCTGGAGCCATTTCTTTCTCTCCAAAAATTTTCCCTTAGGCTTTAGGTGCCCACAGGGTGCCCAACAGCTCAAGCACACAGCCTTTGGCTGTGATGAAATCACTAGTGGGGGGAAGTGGTTTGAGCTGGGTTATGCACCCAGCAATACTCCAGTCTTAACATACACCATTTCACAGCAGCTCAAAGGGCAGCAACCATACGTGGTGTGACTCCACAGCAAACAGGAGGAGAAGACCAAGTTTGCCCATTTCTGCTTTTATCACAGCAGAGTTGATAAAGAAAGGTGAAGAAAGGGATGCTGGAAGAGCTGTGCACTGGCCACACAGGGCTCTACGTTTGCTCTGGCACGAGTATCTCTCTGCTGAGATGAGCATCTTGAGAGCCACAAGATATTTGTGAGGTGGCAAAGGTCACATCTCTCATTTCCTGCAAATCTTTGCTTTCCTTGGCATAAATGAAGAATTTTGTTAGGGGAATCTTGGTGGGTGTTTTGTGATCAGTCAAGCAAAGCAGATTACTCGAGGGTGTATACAGGACCTCCCATCTACAAGACACAGGAAAATGAGTGTTTGCTCCCAGAAATTCAGGAGTCACCAGCATGGTGCTGACCACCTGTATTATTCCTTGGGTCATGTGGCACGTCTACTGGGCAGATTGATGTCTGTACAGCTGACTGTGTGCACATCAATTCTAGAGGCAAAGGAAATTCTTCAAATCCCAGAGCACAAATGTGCACTGCTACAGAAAAGCAGGTGGAGATGTGCCAAGTAACAGCTCCTTAGCTGCTGCCCCTGTAAAGAATGCCCTGCAAGGAAAACTGGAAAATATTTCATGAAAGAGCAAAGATAACACAAGACAATCTGGCAAAGGGTAGAATTTAATATTAATGGCTTTCCTTTAGTCACTGTATTTCCTGTTCCCAACTTAACCCTCTAAAATCAGCAATGGTAAGAGAAGGGCTATAAACTTTTGCACATCTAAAAACTCTTTCACTGAAAGATCTCAGGGCACTTTGTAAATGTTAGGGAGTGCTAAGGGATGGCTTTTCCCTGAGGAGACTGTCCATGTAGCCATTGGGCAGATGCTGCTTTGGCTGCTGAGGCCGAACACTGAAATTTGGCTTCTGTCCTACTCTGTAAGATCATGTTCCTTCTTTGTCTCCCAGGTTCCTGTCATCACAGGAACCCAAAAATGAGAGAAGTTGGGCTTCCCCCTTGGATTCAGTGTGAAAAAACCCCTTACACATGGGCAGATGGGTAACAGACACACAAATGACTGGTGTCATTTCAGCCCATCAGGATCTTGTCCCTGGAGGTTCTCAGGGTTACCCAGAGATGGCTCATGGCTGTGCATCAGCTGCTGGTGTATCTAAACACCACCATGAAACAACAGCACACTGAGCCTTGCTTTGAAAGGGAGCTCCCTACCCTTCCCTGCCAACTGGTGAATTAGCCAGAGCAGGTAAGAGATGGACAACATCACTCCTCCGGGTCCTTTGCTCCGAGGGGATCCTTCTGTGCCACCCACATCTTCCCTTAACCTGGCAAAGTACCTGCATTGCTGAGCTGACTTGCCAAGAGAGATTTAGGCTGGAAACACCCCTAGAAAGATGTCTCTCATTAAGAGCAGAGATCTGGCTGGGGCACAGGTCTGGGGAGAGGAACTTCAGTCATTGTCTGCCTCGTGTTGGGCCCTTCGGACAGTCTCCCCTCCTGGAAGATGCACTGTTTTGCCTGAGTGACTGTTGGCAGAAATTAATGAGCAGAGCTGGTTGAAAATTTTCCATCAGAACAGTATTTCTGCTTTGCCAGAAGATAGTTTAAAAATTAAGTGGAAAAATTAGAGAAAAGAGCCCGGGTTTTGGCTGAGATTGTTGGTCAAGAAATCCCAAACTTGAGATTTTTTAGCCAAAAATGGAATTATTTGGAGAAAGCAGGGGAGGAAAGGGAGGTTCCTGGCACGACTTAGTGATACCCTGAAAAATATCTACAAAAATTTGGACAAACATGAGGATGTTTTTGTCAATTTTGTCAATTTTTTTTCCATAGTGAGGGATACTTCTGCTTTTAGAACCATTCTATAGGGATTCTGGAAACAAGCTTTTGCCTCTTATACATATGGCTGTAGATAATCCACACATCAGAAAGACCTAGGAGCTGCTCAAGAGCCTATTACTCTAGAACTGTAATTCTCAGAAAGGGACACACACAGAGCTGGTGCTGCTGTGAGTTTGTACAGCTGATGGAAAGCCTCGATAACCTCTCAGTTGCCTTGCACACAAATAAACCATGGGGACAGCCAGGGAACAGGCACTGCCTGTGACGGAAGGTGCTGTGCACACAGCTGCTGCAAAACCATCCTGCTGAACAGTCAGGCTGCCACAGGCAATGTTGTTGCAGAGAGAATGGCTCATAAATACCTGGGAACCCACACAAAGCTGTTTTCTATCTTGCTTATGCAATAGTATGTTTTTTCTTTTACCCCCTTAAAATTGTTTCTTCAGCAAAACATGGTCAGAACAAAAATCCCAAAAAACAGCTGAGCTATAATCTTCCTTACCCTGTGATAAATGTGGCTGTCAGCATTTCTTGGGCTCAGTGTCACTGTTCTCTCCTCAAGGAGTTGCTGGCCAGTGATGTGAAGTGATGGGGGGGGAAGAAGCCAGGACAGAACCTCCAGCAGCTCTGGGGGCTGATGATGCCTGGGGAGAGCACAAATCCAGCACTTCAGCAGGGCCCTCCTTCCTCAACAGCTGGGCATGTAGCAGAGGTGAAGCAGTACAGAAGGTGAATCAGCTCTGTGAGAAAACCAAGGTGTGACATGTTATTAAGCAACAGGGAGCAGGGGAGGTTTGATTTATGATGATTTCCTAAGGAATCAGACCACGATTCTGGACAGGAGTTAAAAACACTTAATTTTTTTAAAGGACTAATTCAATCTAGATGTGGATTTCATACCTTTTCCTTAATGAGAGCAGTGCTGGGGGAAGTGGGCTCAGAAGTACTGATGTGTCCTGGCAGGGGCTCCACCTTGCTGACAGCCCGAGCTTGACTCTCATCCCATGACAGCCCAGGGTTACAGTCCCAGCCACTTCCATCACAACCAGTTCTGGCTCAGAGCCTCCAGAGTGATAAAAGACTTCTTGTGTGATCATCTCAGGAGGGAAGTTTGGTGCCAAACAAAGCTGCAGTCTGGTTGGGTCTTTTTGTCAACAGAGACAAAGTCAAGGGGAAAAATAGGGAGCTAGGGAAATAAATGGAAGCTGAAAAATGTTCAAATAATGTCTTTTCCAAGAAAATAAAAAAAAAAATCACAACCCAACCCAGGAATGGCTTGTCTGGCTTTGCTGACCAGGCTATGGTTGCACTGATCTTGCTGCAGCCTGAAGAACCTGTTAGAGGATTCCCCTTTTTCACAAATCCATCAGCAGTCTGAGTAGTTTCACTGCCTGTCTCCAGGAAGGCTGCACAGTGACCATGTGCAGTGACCTTCCAGCAGCTGCTGGTTTTTGGGGTGGTGGAGCCAGTCTTGCACACTGGGGTGTTACTAGCACTTTCCTGATGGAAAATGAATGTTTCCTGCTCTGTCAGCCCATGTGCAGAGCAGTATCCCAGCTTGGGGCTAGTTCTTTCAACCAAGTTTCTGTAAGGGGCACCTCTGAAGGGATGTGAATTTTACCCTTGGCTACTTCCAATAACAACAAATATGTCTAAGGATATAAACCCAGTGGGGAACATCCCTTTACCTCCCTTGCCAGAGCAGTAGCAGCACAGACTCACACACTGGACTCAAAAGTGGCCCATGCTCATCTCATGCCTTTTCAAACTCCTGCTGCCAAGAAACCCAGCTAACTCCCCTTTGGGCATGGCCTTTGAGCATCCACAGTCTGCAGATTCCTACCTGCCACTGCACAAATAATACTGAATAATTATAAAAGACCTCAGAACAATGGTAGGAAAAGTAAAATAGTTTTCTTCAGAGGGCTGAGGGAGGAGGTTAAATGCACCTGAGCAGATGAGAAAAGGCGTTTTGTAGAGACCCTGAAGGTGCTGATGTTTCTAGTGGGTGCAAAGGCCTGTGACATGACCCAGACAAGTCACACTGGGGGCTCCAGCTTCATCCAGGCCACAGGGGGATGAAAAGATGTAACAAACACTCAAACAGGAGCCTTTCACAGCCAAATGAGAGGAGCTGAGGGAAACCACAACTCTGAAGAGGGCCCAGCTGCTGCTCTCCAGCCCAGGGCCACGGCTGACACCCAGCCCAGGCCATGTGGACACAGACAGTGTCTCGGCTGTGGTTGTGCTCAGGGAACTCCTGTGCAAGGCCCAGACATCAGCTGCAGGGCTCTGCTAATTGAGAAAGTCTGTCTGAGTGTCTGGCCACCATTTGGCAGACACAGCAGCTCTGACAAAGCAACAAATGTGGTACAGTGCACCTCCAGGCATTCTTCATGGGGTCTGTCTCATGAAAGTGGCATGAAAGGAGATGAGGTGATGCAAGACACATGGAGGTCAGCTTTGGAGACTCTCTGGTTACCTTCTGGGTGGTTACTGCTAAGGGGAATTTGTTATTCTCCTCTGCTTACATAATCTCTTGTTGAAACTCTCCTTTTACAAACAAACAATTCCTCCCATCTGAAGTGGAGATGCTTTGGTTCTGCTTGTCCAAGGCAGTTGTGTTGTTGCAAAGTCTCTCTCTCCAGTCAGCCCAGCCCATTTCTAAAGAGTGCAAAGAGAAGCCAGAGACATGATAAAAAGACAAAAAACAAATGTGCACAAAGAAAAGAAAATTGCTCTTCATACAATGGCAGGATTTGAAAACTCTTGTCTTCTTACTCACCTGCCCCCAAGTCAAGCTAAACAGAAGAAAGCTGAAGTGCTTTGGAGAAGGAGAGTCAAACAAGTTCAGCACAGGCCCAAGTTCCTGAAGAAGAAATGCTGTTCAGGAGCAGTTCCCACAGCCTGCCTGTTTCTGCTGTATTCCTACAGCAGCAGGACAAGTGAGACAAACAACTTGCCAGCAGGTAGGTCACCAGGGCTTCTTTTCTTAGGCTGTCAGAAGTGTGACTGTGCTGAACGTGAGCACATCTGGCACGGTTCTCCTCTGCCTGGAACTCCACAGCATACTGGTGTTTGTACTGACACTTCAGCAAGAAGAAAGCATTCCTTTCCAAATGGAAATGGACCACGAGGTGTTTAGGAAAAGTACAAGGGAACATGTGGTTTTCACTCTACCAACAGAGCAGAGTCCTCCAACAGCAGCACTCTCGGTGATGCCTGAGGCTGATGTCAGGATAAAGTATTCCACATTGAGCCTTCTGGAAGGAAGTTTCTTTCCAGAGAAAGCAGGGTCCTGTTATCCTGCTGCACAAGACCAAAAGACAGCTGAGGCTGCCATGGACTCCAGGACTTGCAGCAGAGTGGAAGGAGCAGGTGGAGTTGGTGAAGGCAGAAATGATGTCCAAGGAGCTGAGGAGAGATTATATTTTCCTCCTTCTACTCCTTCCCTCTTTCTACTTCTATGCCAGAGCACTGGAGACAACTGACCCCACCTGCCTTTAGTGATCTTGGCTGACGTGCCTTAAATAAAAAAAAGCAACTGAGCTCACAGGGAAGGGCAATGGCTTGGGTAGAAGACAGGGGTTAAGAGAAAACAAATGGCTACACGCAAAATAGGCAAACTAAGTATATGAATCTAGTGGATTTATAGACGAGATATTGGCACATACCAGGAACATTTCAAGCCAAATGTATGACAGCATTCCTTACACCCCTCCCACCCATTGCCATATCCCAGCTTAATGTAAAGCCTCTTGGCTTCCAAAGGCTCAGAGCTACATTTTATTGTTCAAACAGGTCAACAATTGCAATCAGATGTTGACTCTGGGCAATACACAAACACGATGATGTGTTAATGTACAGCAACACTTGGATGCTGTTCCTACACTTTTGCTGCTGTGAACAGTGATGTGTGTGATGGCAGCTGGGCTGGTATCTCCCAAGGCTGCCTTGGAAAACCAGGAAGCTGATCAGTGTTGTGGCATGACAAGGAAGCCAGTGTGAGATCAGTAAAGGAGATCTATTATTATTATGATTTCTGGAAATCAGTTGGGGAGGAGGACTCTCACATCAACTCTGTTTTGGTTTGTTATAAAACCGTAGAATCGTTTACACTGGAAAAGACCTTTAAGATTGTGGAGTCCAACTGTTAACCCAGCTCTGCCAAATCCACCACTCAACCATATTCCTGAGTTTTTAAGGCTGCTTTAGAAAGATGCTGCTCCCGTCCCAAAAAAGAGTCCTTTTAACAAGAATTGAACTGAACTGGGATACAGATGATGGCATCTTTGTAAGACCGGATGGGAGAGCATCCTACAGGTGTATCTGTGTGCAGCTGTCTGCAAAAAACATCTTCACCATGCTGGGGGTGGGGAGTCAAATAGTACAAAGATTCTGACTAGTGCCTACAACAAAGACATCCAAAACACTTGGCACTGGAGTAATTCTATTTATTTCACACCAGGGAAGTGTGCAGCCAGCTTATGGAGAAACCCTCCCAAGGGATGGGATAGTTTTGCTCCAATATAAATTTCACCATGCTCAGCAGTGTTCATTATCAGGTGGAGCTGCTCCCACTCAACACACAGCAAGGTGCTGCCTCCTCCCATCTCCGGCACACACGGAAAACAATCCTTCCCAAAAGCACTTGCAAAATGTCCCTCTCCCCAGGCTCATGCTCCACACCTCCCCACAGCCAGTTCAGGCACACACACTGATATTCCAAATGCAGCCTGGTGCCCTTTTTCCACACAGGAATTTTCCACTGTTGTGACACTGACCACAGACCTTGCAAGGCATTATTCAGGTATTAACATCCCTGTGCTTTATTTTGCAACCTGACCAGGACAAGACCCATCATTTCTTGATTTGTCAGCACACTGAGAGCTCTGAGATACCACAATTTTACTGCCAAATGACCTTCTACACCGACCACAGCTATTAAACAGTTGGGTTAGACTTAACCAAATTCCAGTCTCAGTCCAGTATTAGACAGATGCACAATGTACTATTTACAGCTTCACTCCTTTCTCTTCATTTTCAAGCTGTTTGGTTTGGTTTGTATTTTTGTTTCAAGTTCAGAAACCTTATTAAAGTTGTTATGGAAAAAATAAATTTATTATTCAACATACTCAATTTGTTCAAAATGGAATGATCCTCTTCTTTTTTTTTTTTTGGCTTTCATTTACAACTGGTTCCATTCAGTTTGACTGTTTTTGTCTTCCTATTTATAACCAGCACCAAGAAGAAAATTACCATGGATACAGTACATATGCAAATTAGCTAATGGAAAAATATATACATTTCACTCTGTAATGAGAAAACTTAAATGATATTATTGCCATGGAGAATATATCCCTGTATTATAATAAAATATCAAGCAATAATCGACTGCTAAGATTCTTTTCCACCAACAAAAAATAGCACCATACATGAGATAGTGAGAATCTACACTCAATAACACAATTGTGCAACTAGAAATGTACAGTACTTTAGTAACAGTACAGAGTATTGTTTACAATATGGAAATACCACCACTGTAATCAAAAGAGCATCAATCTCTTATGAACAACTAAAAAAAGTATTGTCATAGATACAATGAAACAAACAGCTTTTCTTTTCACCAGAATGTAGTAACTGAGGGCAGAGCATAGTTGTGAATTCATAGTAAAGCTCCTATAAAATGACACAAAACAGAAGGGCAGGAGTATTGAAGAGAATTACATTTTTTGGCTATTGTTATTTTTATGGCTGTTACAAGATGGGGAGGTTGTCACCATAGGAAGCAAGAGAATGGAATAAAATGGAGCTGTGTTGTGCCATCAGTTTTTAATTAATGTTGGGGTTTGATTATAAAAAATAAAAGGTTGATGCATGTTGATCTGTGGCCTGTGTGAGCAAATCAGGTGGTTTTTTTCAGTGCTCAGACAGTTAAAAAATTCCTTGTAAATTTGTGTTTCCTTAGGCAAGACCCAGGACTTGGACCCAAAATGTCCTTTGGGTCCAGGACCCACGAGACTGGGCCAAGCCACAGGTGCAACTAGACTTGTATCCTGTTCTGGACAGTGGCCAGTAGCAAATTATTACTGAAAAACTTAAGAACTAAAATCCTTCCTCTCCTATGCACCTCTCCAGGAGCCCACCTTTTGCCTGGAGAGGGTGACAGGTCAGCACCAGAAGGAAAATGTTTCCTGCTGTTTAAAAGCACCTTTGATTCCCAGTAATGATAAATGCACATGTTGCTCTGCCAAGGTAACAGAGAAACCCAATGGCAAATCCTTCACCAGCCCAACCAGAGTGTTCAGAACACCAGAAATGTTCAGTGAGGGGGTGGCATTTCATTGGGCTGGGCCACTTCATGGGCAAGTGTTGTCCATTAAGAGAAAAACAGCAAACTCCAAACCAAGTGAGGGCTGTAAGGGGACCCAGAGGTGGCTGTGGTGGCACCAAGAACAGTCCCAGTGTCACTGCAGGCAAAGGGGAAAATACTGCTGAGAATTACCAATACAAATCAGGTCCTCTGGGCTCTGATCCCTTGGAACTTTCCTGTTAGCAGTTCTTCTACCTGTAAATTTGCCTAACTGAACATCACCAAGGTATTGCCAAAATCTTCCCTGTGACCCCTGCCAGTAATATTTTCTATTGATTACTTACTAAGTAGTTACACAACCTCTACTTTTGGGTGATAGGGTGGGAATAACAGAAAAAGGAAATCTGATCCTGATTATAGGTTGCCAAAAAAACATCCAGTATAACAAAAACCAAGCTGGAATCATTTCCCTGATAGAGAAAATCATCTGAGGCATTGGAAAGCAGATTTGTTTAAGACAGGCACTTGAGAAAAAAGGATGTGCAAATGTGCCTTTGGGCATCAGGCCAGCCCTGGTGTGCAAACACACACTCATTGGCACTAATAAGCAGAAATGCAAATGTGAAGCCCACACAGTGTTAGTCTGTGATGAACATTATCTCCCTGTGCTTGAAAAATTTAGTCCTTAATAAAATGCTAATGGATTATTCCAGTGAAGTCTTGGATATGGAAAAGGACTGTAATGAGGAAGAAAAAGTTGCTTTAAAGCTGTGTTAGCAACTAAGAGTCTTTATCCCTCCCTGCACTGGAAAAAAGAGACAACAGCAAGAAAGACAAACTGGAGCCAGGTGTGAGCTGCAGGGGCTGGGGGAATAGCTGGGCTTGGTGCTGAGCTCAGCTGCAAAGAGTAAAACAGTCACAGGCAGTTCTAGAGCGAGTACAAAGCTGCAATTATCCAAAGGGCTCTGTTCCTGTCAGGAGCAGTGGGATGTAACTCAACCATGGCACCACCGGCCTTGGACCCCAGCACGGGAAATGATCCGTGTTGGAGCAAGATGTGACAGGGAGACACTGATCTGGTGACAATGGAGGGGACAAACCCTGCCCTGGGCAGAGCTCCTGTTTCAAGTCTCGCATCACAGAGAGGAGTCTGGTTTAAAGTGCAGAGACATGGAAGAGAGTATCATATGTGCAGCACTGGCTAAGTGCTCTGATAGCACCAATCTAATAGCACCACAGAAGTCAGACAGGGAGCATTCAAATAGAGGGAGTAAATTCCCAACCTCTGCTGAAAGCAATGGAAGTCTGAGCCTTAGGGCTTCTACAAGCTCCAGATTACACTTTGAATGTGCAGCCCTGACTACTTTGACTCAAAAGGCTACATAACCTCAGCTGTGTACAAGAGCCCAGAGATAGGAAACACCTGTTCTGCTCCCCACTACATCCTTTCCACAAAGCTTGTTCCAAATCCAGTTTCTGTTCCAAACCTATCCAGTTTCACGGTCCTCTTATAAAAACCAACAGTCTCATTATCTGATTGACTTCTAAAAAACTGGAAAAAGATTAGGCCAAGCAATTCCTCACTGAGCTCTACTGGATGAAATGATTTCTAGTTTCTCCCATGTAAATGGTTCTTGCTTAAAAATAACTATCTACGGTTGTTAAAAAGCTTTCATTTCATTAAGCCCAGAGAAAAATTAGGTTTCATAAAAGAAACTCATATTATTTTGGGGAAAAGAGAGAGGATTGTTTTCTAAAATTAGAAAGAAAAGCAGTACCTATTAGTGGCTCTAAAAATATGACTTGGATTGTTGGATGTAATTATACTGAGGTTTCTGTAGGAATTTCAGAGATGTCCATCCTCTGCTATCAGTTTTCACAAGCTTTTACAGCAATTCCTCTCTTTAAATTAAGCCTTTCATTTATGCATGTCCCTCCAAGCCCACTCTACAGTGGGATAACTGCTGGGAATTGAAAACATCAGATGAAAGCCAAGATTAAAAGATTAAGTAATGTCTCTACCTTTGCTGAATTATTTTGCCAGAGGCCTTCCTCCACGGAGGTACCCATAACCTTATTCAACATAATCACTTTGCAACTCTTGTCTTTTTCTTTAATGGTAGCAAGCCATCCAGTGGCTGGTGATTTAATATATTAAAGTAAAAAGCATTAATGAAAAATGTAAGGATGTAGAAATACTCTCAAATGATTGGCTCCTTGAGATGACCCTTTGTGTTTGTTTTTTTAAGGTGGATGAGCGGGTTACTTTGGTATCCAGTCTGTAGGGTTAGTTTCAAGTCTCATTAGGTTTCCTTTGGGATCCACCACATTGTAGCAACTCGAGAAGTTCCAGTACTCAGACCTACTAGTCCGTGATTTACATACAAATAGCAGGAATACTCTAAGAAGTAGCACAGGTTCATTAACTCTTCTGCTGCATCTTGTTTGCATAAAAGTCTCTGCAGGTCTGGCAGCAGCGCTGGTACCACCGCATGTCCTGGCACAGGTTCTTCTCCCGGATCACCCTGCAGTACACTGTCCACTGGTCCCCTGTGCACTTGTACGTGAGAGCAGCTTGGGAGGAGAAAACAGAGCAGAAACTACCAGGTTAGCCAGGGAACAGCCCTGCAGGTGTGAGCAGAGTCCCTGCACCTGAGGGAAGAGAGGGCCAACCTTGCTGTCAGCTCTGCAGAGCAGATGATGCTCTTCCTTCCTTCCCTGGACATGTCTGGGGTGTGCAAACCTCCTTATGTTGCACCTATTTTGCCTCAGTGACAAATAGGCCTGGATGAATAAAACATCTAAAGATTGAGGCCAGACTTAAGCCCATGAACTCCTCACAGCAGTCAATGGGAAGCTGTGGGATGTAGCTGAATTACACATCTTGCAAGACCATCTGAGACAGACCTTATGCATCTGAGATGAAAGACTTTATATAATAGAAACTAAGCCACAAACAAGGCTAGGACCAGCACTTTAGAGGTCCGAGGTCCCTCAAGTGTGTGAAGGACAATAGAAAGCATGTGGAGGAAGTGATATGGCTCAAGTACCTGAGGGACAGAGTAAACCCCTCTGAGTGTTTCTTCACTGAGAGATTCTGGACACAGATGTAAAAGTCAGGTGAGGTGAACTCCACACTTAAAATACTTCTGCAAATGTTACCCAGGATGAAAACCATTCTAGAGTGGGGACAAGGCAACATGGGTTTTATAGACTACTGGAATTTTTTTCTGTGTAATCTTTTTTTGAGGTGATGTTTCCATTGCAGAAAACAGAAAATTCTGTTTAAAGGTAATCCAATTAGAATTGTTTATAAGCAAGAATAGCAAAACACTCAATGATATATCTTTCTGCTAATATCAAATATCATTGTTTCTGGCCCTGGTGATTCCAAGCCTGGTTTAGAAACAAAAGCAGCCCAAATTACTTGCAGATTACTTTCAGCAGGGACTTGAGCCTCCTCAGTCTTCTAAACATGTGAGCATTTTATTGCTTTGCCCTAAAACATGAATTAGGATGGATTTCTTGTCTCATCAGTGTATCAAGGGCTTACTTCCCAAATGAAATGTTTTCCTTCCACTATGTTCTTAGTGCTAAAGTATCTGGGAAGTATTCTCATATGTTCTTTACCAAAAGGGGTTAGAAGCCCCTCAGCGTGACTGAATTTGCAAGTGAACGTTCCCATTTTCTCTTAAACATCTGGTAAACAAATTTCAGTTCAGAAGCTTCAAGTCCAATTCTAGTTTCAGTGTAATTTAATACTGGCAGTGCTATTAGAAAATGGCTCTCTATTATTTAGCTGCTCTGTGTTTTCATGCCCATTAGAGGTGTTTTAGCCTCAAAGACCAGATCAGCTGTGAGGGAGGAGGCTGTTCTTTCTGGTAAGTTCTTAGAGCATTGTTTACAACCCAGTCTCTTGTACCAGAATGTGATGGGAGGCACCAATGAGGCTGTGTCAGCGCAGCTGATTCCTTAACTCAGCTTCATCTCACTGGTGATGATGTGAGAAATGTAAAGAAACAAACTTGGTTCTTGGAGCTGTGAACACACAGAGCTGAAGTTTGGAAAAATATGTTTTTAGTGTATTTACATTTTTATCCCCTTATAAACTGAGCAAATATCATGTGGAAAAACATGGGATTCCCATAAATTTCTATTAACAGAGGCATTCTTAACTAGTGACATTTTTGAAATATGGTGTTAAGGTGTTTTGGGAAACAGATGGCTTATCACCATATTCTCATCTCAGCCAGGGACACAGGGGATGCAGGGAGGGTGAGGAGAAGGACAGTAACAGAAAATCAAAGGGATCACAGGAAAAGGCTGGATGTTCTCTTACCTCTCTGGGCAAATCAATTCATCAAACCACATTCTTGTGGCAGCAAATGAAAATTTAAAGAAAAACTCCAAACAGTGATACTGTACTTGTCAAGGTCCCGTACTTCTCTTGAGGCATGACGAGTAAATGACCATACTTTACACTCACTGCAGCACAAGCAGTGTGTGAAGGTGTTTGTGATGGGAAAGATACACCTGTCAGTTCCCTCACCTCTGTCCTCAGTCAATCACTCACCATCTGCATGCTCCTGTTGGTCTCTCAGTTCTATCCACTGCTGAGCAAACCTTGGGCAAACTCTGAGGCAGGGATTTGACAGGACCTATCCACACTAGACCTTTAGTCTGGAGTCTGACTGGGGTTCCCTCTCCCAATTCCTGGCCCTGGGCAACCTCTGAAGCTCCAGTTTGATCACACTGGGTTTTCCCAGGCTCTTTGCTGGTGGCACCTTCCCCCCCAAGCCCAACTCACCGAGTCTGGGCGAGGTGATGGTGTTGACATTGATCTTCTCGTTGCAGACCTCCTGGTGACACTGCCTGTAGGCTGCTGGCTTGGACAGCACCGGGCACTCGCTGCCGTGGCGCCCGGTGACCTTGTGCATGCACTGCACCACACGGGACTGGAGCCCCTTCCCACAGGTTGAGGAGCACTGCAGGAGAGAAGACACTGAGATTTGGACCGAGCAGAGAGGGTTCCAAATCACACCCCCTAGAAAAATCACTGCCAGGGTGCACCAGACCAGCAGCTCGTTGTGTTGCTGGGGACTCAACAACAGGGTCACTGTGTCAGCCAGGGACACTTCATATGGCAGTTGTGTTTGTCATTTTGTACCTTTTGTTACCTTTGTGTTTGTGATTTTGTACCTTCAAGGTGTGCTGTGAGCAGAGAACTCTCCTGGCACAGGGAAGGGAGCTCTTGTCTTTCTGTCTGGACTTGCTCTGAGTCTATTTACTCTGACTGTCCCTGTGGATACCCATGATTCAAGCAGGCAGAAATGCAATGCCCTGCACCACCCACGAAGAGGCAACGCTGGAAAACGTATACTGCTTAATTATGGACCCTCTCCGTGTGGGTCACAGTGGTACTGGTTGTCTTGGTTTAGAATCCCTGTCCAACACTTGGGTGGACTAACAAAGCTTCCTCCACTGACAAGATGGCCATGACCAGGAAGTGATATAAGATAAATCCTCCTCCTGCATACCCAGACCTCTGAGAACCTCTGTTCCAGAGAGGAGAGAATACATCAGTGATTCCCATACTCACACCCATCTATCCCTGATAACTGTCTGGCACTTGTCTGTCCTCTTGGGAGCAATTGCAAACTGTACTCACAAGTTTTGGCTGCTATTAGCCAGGAGGCCCTGCCTGTTTATGTGCTCTCTTTGTTGTCCCACAATCAGAGTTCCTCCCTCTCCCTACCTCTTCCTCTGTTCCAGTCACTTGTGATTTACAATGTCCTACTTGCATGCTCTTCAGTTTTAATAAAGCAAATACAGGGAGGTGCACCAGCTGGAGTTAATAAAAGAACCTTATATTTAACATAAAGAAACAATGGGCTGCAGCACTTGGGTAAGATTCCTGTTTCTGATAAAGCCACACACAAGCAAATGATGGGGGGAGAGGAGGAGGTGAGGGAAAACTCAGGAGACATAATAAGATGGCGTAACAAAAAGATAGTTTTTACTGTCCTTTGCTGCTTCTGAACAAAGTCAGGCCACTGGAGCTTTTTCCCTGAAAAACACCGTCACCTTGGAGAGTTACTTCTCAAAAAGAGAATGCCAAAGATCATGAACGCATTGAAGAGGCTCAGAAGATGAGCACCACTGAGGTTGGACTGAAGTCCAAGCATGAAGGATGTGTGTACAGTGTGGATGCTCGTAAGGGCAAAACAGGGATGTGTGTGTGACCCACCTCTCCCATCCGTGGTGGGGAGTACAGCAAAGCTGTGGTCATTTTATTCTGAAACCACCACATGAAACCCCTGAAGCTTCTCAAAGACCATCTGATAGAAGCAGTAAAGCTGGGTGGAGCACAGGGAGCTTTTCCTTCCTGTGTGGACCACTGAAAGGCCTCAGATTAACAGGACCAGGTAAAACAGAGCTGAGGAAGTCCTGCTTCAGACAGCCCAGTGAGAAATACATTTACAGAAGCTGAGCAGTATTTTTCTGAGGAGGAGGATCAGGTAAAGACTACTATAAAAAATAACAGAAACTCTTCATCTAATTTTCTTTTCTAGTCACTCACATTAATGATGGTTTATTAAACAGGTTTCCTGTACTGTGTGTGCCCACCAGATTTGTATTTGCCCTTCTCTTAATTTCCCACCATGTTCCACTGATCTTTATTCTTATTCTTTTTTCCAAAGTCTTTCTTTAGGACTGGATTTCTTCATTTGGAACAATCTCTGGCTAAGATCTCTTCTGGACTTTGCTATTGGGCCATCCTGGAGTGTAGCTTTAGCTCCATGTTTCCAGCTATGCAGCCCCCTCCAGGACCTGATTTTTGTATTCTGAAGGCAGCTGTTGCTCTGTATCAAAATTTTACATGCATTTTTGAACTTCTTTTTTTTTTAATAAATAACGGTGGGTTTTTTCCCCTTTACAATCTTATTTCAATTTAGGGTCAACTACTTTATGATAGATATTTAGCTTTTGATGTTGGATTTACAAAAAAATTGGTCACTGTCTAATAATATCTCAACAATGGTTATAGTATTTATGCTGAACCTTTCCCTTGCCCTACAGTGAGCTATTCAAAAAAGCATCATTAAATCCCCTCATTTAAACCCCTTTCATAATCTGGACGTCTGCAGTGAGATCTGGGCATTTCATTAGTTTTGGGTGTCACTCTGCTCTTCCTCAGCACTGAGTGCCCTCAGTGACTTCTACCAGCCAGGCATGGCCACTGGATTTGAAGTGAACCATTTTTATCCCGATAAATGCAACTATTAGGCCCTTCCACATCACTAGTCAAATGCAACCTCTAATCCTCAGGACTTCCATGGCACTTTTGCTCCTCACAGTGCTTTACTAACCTTAATCCTCCCCCAACTCTTTGCAAGGGGAGCAAATTGAGCACCCAATTTTACAAACAGAATGGCTGTTATCACACAGGCATAAAATATCCCAGGCCACGGAGTTCCTTCACATGATTGGAACACAGTGAGTCTGAAACCTCTGTCTCTGGTTTTTAAGAACTTCCTCTGCCTATGAATGCTCCTTAACAAGAGGAGACAGGGGGAGAAAGAAGGAAAAAAGAAGGAAAACAGCATTTTCCTCATAAGGTGAGTTAGGTTTTCAGATACCAACACTTACCTACCTGTGTCTGTGTTCCTGTCTCTGCATTTGTTAACCAGCAAGGAGGGCAAGCAATGAAACTTTTTTCCACAGACACTGCCAACTCCAATCCTGACAAATAACAGCAGAGTTTTTTCCCAAAGCACTTTTATTCCTTCTCCTGAGAGATTGGGATCTTCACCTATGCTATGCAATTAGTTTTTCACAGCCAGGAAGACAGATTTTAACATCTTTCTTGAACTCTTTTGGGCTTGGCAGCTAAAGGAAGGTTGGACATCTGGCTTATTTTAAGATGAAATTTTCAACTCTGTACTTGGATAGTCTCTTTCCTAGGAATTTCAATAGGAAATAGGAATAGATACAAAATACATACAAAGGGAGAATTGTTACTCATGCTGCACTATGAAAAGAGGACATCATTAAAAGAGGCCAACTGAACAGCAAATTCCCACAAATACCTTCCCTCCTCCTCTAGACAGCTAAATGCATTGCTATAGGCTGGCTCTCTGATCCCAAATGTTTAGGGAACAAATAATCACATCTATTGAACAATTTTCAGGGCTGGATTCATTAGGGAAAACACACCAGCAATTTACCTCCTTTGGGAAGCTGGGACTCTGATTTTTCCTTCCACAAGGAACTGCCAGTGATATCACCGTCAGAAAAATGCATATGCAAAATTCATGGAGTTTAACCATAATGCCCTAAACTGACAATACAGCCATTGCAAAGTGGAAATCCACCCCCATGCAAACATCAAAGGCACTGTAAAATAGAGAGGGTTAATGAACAGTTACAAAAAGTGAACCTAATGAGAGCCCCTGTAACTCCCAGTTCAAACACTGCTTGAGAAGGCAAAAAGAAGACAAAAATGCCTCCATTTGCATTCTTTGGCAGTAACATGGAAGCTAGTGGGGATATCCAGAAGGAAATAAACTCACAAGTTGTCAAGACAGCAGCTGCATTTATCAGTTTAAAGATTTACTCACCGAAAAACTCTAACCTTAAGATCAAGCTCTGATTTTTTCAACTGGAATGCTATTTTCACCTTAGGATACTGATATGAAAGCTTCAAATCTACCAAAGGTGCTGATAGATGTCTAACTGCTTTGAAAGCAAATGCCCCCGGAGAATATTAGGTTCTAAAATAGGATGAATTTACAGTAAGTGCCGAGATCTGTCACGGACTTCATCCACTCCTGATCTACAAAAGATAGCCAGAGAAAGAGAGAGGAGTAAGAATGCAAGAAGCCAGGGCAGGGCTGCTGGTGGGCAGCTCAGGACCATGTATGAGGGACCAGTCCAAAGAAACCCTGTGTCGTGTCACTGGGGACAGGAAAGGTACAGACTTCCCACCACAGAAGACAGTCTGTGATCCCTTCAGGACTGAATGGGATAATCAGTCATTGCTTATGCCTTAGCTCAGGGCTGCTGGAAGGCCAGGGATACATCCATACCACACATCACCATCAGAAACACCACTTTTCTAGCCTCCAAGGGACAGATGTTAGCCTTTTTTTGTAGGAGACTTGCTTTTTCCAGCAGAAGGTCACAGCACCCCTTCAGCCAATCCTGAGCACACCTCCACTATTTAGAAGGCTGATCTGTTGGAGGGACACCCAGCTTTAGATGACTGTCAGAACTTAGCTGAAGGCAAGATGTTTTTTTTCTTTATTCATCATTCTGCAGCCATCTGATGTTCAAAGATACTAGTTTGTCCCCAGTTTGCTGCAAGATGCTGAAGCCAAGGATAACACTCTGGCTAAAGCTCCAATATTGAGAGATACAGTCATGCTTTCCTGACTTCAGAGTTCAAGTATTTCACGGCCTTAGGACAGGGTAGAGTGGTTTTCCCCTCGAGGGTCTTATTTCTTGCCTCTGTGAAACTCAGAAAGCAAGCCAGTTCCTATTAATAACATTCTAACACAGCATCTGAGATGAATGACAAAGGTCTTGTGATTGCTCCATTCCCGAGATCTTAATAATATACATATGTGTGTGCTCTGAAAACCAGTGCTACACACACCTTAACATCAGGCTTTTTATGAGTATCACTAATTTAAACTCCATAGTTGTAGCTGAAAAGCAGCATGCAAGATGCTTTCATAAACACCGGTCAACTTTCGCCGTGGCATCATGGAAAAGAAAGAAATATCTGTCTTTTCACTGATAAGATCTAATTAGCCCAAAGCAAACTGTAAGCTGTTTTTCAAGCTTTCTTGTTCTTTTCTGCCTTTTTTTTTTAACTTCTTCTTTTTGAAACCCAGATCTGTAAAAAAACATATCTGGTCTTGCTTACAACAAGCTTTCATTTGGAAACTCTTGTGAAATGACTGATTTGTTTAATTTAGCCAAGAAAAAAACCCCACATACCCTTCTGACTCAATGTGGGAGAAACAATAAATTATGGCAGCAAGTGCTGTGG
Source organism: Serilophus lunatus (assembly GCA_013399895.1). Taxonomy (NCBI): domain Eukaryota; kingdom Metazoa; phylum Chordata; class Aves; order Passeriformes; family Eurylaimidae; genus Serilophus; species Serilophus lunatus. The sequence continues at coordinate 1,664,891 of VXBA01004859.1, read as the reverse complement.
CTGATGTGACAGTGTCTAAGCAGGGAAAGAGAGAAGCAATTTTTGCAAACTGCCTACAGCTGTGCTTTCAAACTGCTCACCCCAAGGAACAAGACCTGACCAGCATATCCAGCATGTCTCACTGCATAATTAAGCCTGACTTTGCTATTCTGAAAAGTTTCATTGTTTACAGAGAGTTCAGAGAATAAGGGCAGAACACATGAATATTCTGGGTTGTGACAGTGCCCTTGTGCAATGGAGCCCAGGTGGGTGCTGATGAGGAAATGCCATTTACCCCAGTCTACCATTCAGGCAAAATTTACTTCTCACAAGGTTTCAAACTGGATTTCCAGAGCAGGTTCAAGCAGAGCTGTGAAATGATACAGCACTGCCCACAGGGTCCCATATTCTACCATGTCACCCCCAGCACATGTGCAATTTTTTGATCTGTGGCAGGTACAAAACGGAAATACTCCAGAGCTTATTCCACCTGAAAAACTGCAGGAAATGATGTTGGAAAATGCTTAATGTAAAAGGCACAATCAAGCTAATTTTAACTAACCTAGACAGTAATGGACAGCTGTGTAACCTTGGGATCACAGAACTTGGGTCAGGTTGGGTGCTTGAGAATTCTCCCACAGCAGTGTGTGCTGCTTGTGCTGAGCAAGGCTTCCAGGGGTTACCTGAGCTCGAGTCCCACACTAGCTCCTGCCCCAGAACAGTACCTTGGGAATTGAAGCTCCACTGAATGCATTATTAGTTATTAATCAGTTAATGATCAATGCTCCCTCCGTGCAATTTATTACAAAAAATAATTAAGCTAAGGATTCCTTTAGGATTATTTAACTTCAGAAAGAGTCTGCTCATCTCTGTCATTCAGTCCTGCCTGAGCACTCTCTAGACATGGAGCTACTCAGCTTTGACATATTGCTAATTAACACTATTTCATCTCTTTGCACAGTCAATCAAGGGACCACCAGCAGACTGATGCTAATTGCTCCTTAAAGGTGTTGCTGGAGATTGTCACCTTAATGCCTCAATAGTCATTATAAATCTCAAAAGGCTGTTGGAAAGATTGCAAAATTATAACAGTCTCTGCTAGCAATAAACATTGTGTGCTGTAAAGACTCAAGGGGAAAACCTTTTTCAAAGGTACTACAAACTTTAAACAGTACATTTCTACTGTCCATCTTTTTAAAACCATGATCTTGGACACTGTAACATCTCAGAGTAACTCAGAGCAAATGAATGCCAATATTTGAACAGGCTTGTCCTTCACTCTTTCTTCTTTTTCACATTAAAGAGTAAAATAGTCACGACAGAATTTCATTTCCAATCCACTGATCTTGGTGGAAGGCTTTGACTCTTCATCAAAAAATGCACTTAATGGACCAGGCTTTCAAATAAAAACATCAAAAACGGAAAGTTACTCTTCCAATTAACAGTATCACTGGAGGCTGTATTGGAACATGAGACAGCAACACTGTGGCAGAATGTGCTCCACTTCAAACAAAACACTGATTAATTTGGTCTTTTTGTTGCACATTCTCCTTTACTAAGGAACTTTCAAAATAATGTGTACTATAGATGTTCCCAGAAACTCCAGCAGAGATGAGCTGTGCAATTTGTTGCGCCAACAAGGAGCAGTCATCGCCTCGAAGGCAGGAGCAGGACTTGGTGTCTGCAGCCAACAGTCCCCAGAGGAATGACATGGGCAGCCCTGCAGTTGGCATCTCTTCCCTTTCCATGCCTAGGTTTCCAAGTAGAGCTGCATTGCCTGCAGCTGCCTCTCAGACCAAGACAGGGTAGAGGCTCAAACTTGTTTTAGTGCCACCATGCAATACTTACACGTCTGACCACAGCTAAAGACATTCTACAGATGTGGGGACAGAGAATCAAAGAGGAAAAGGGATGGAATTCATCTCACTGATCCAGCCAGCCTTGTTCAAATGAGAGTGGCCCCGGCTGGTATAACCAATTTTTAACCATTTGTTCTCATTTTCTGTAGCAAGGGGTGTTTTGAGATTTAGTTGTTGATAGATAGGCTGTGGTTTGCACATCAGTGATCCCATCCCAGAGGAACAAACCACAGGGAACCACAATTCAGAGCAGTCCATAGGTTTAGGACACAACAATGCTCTGGCTCCTGGTCATGCCTAGCACGAGGGAAGCAGGGAGCTGAAATCCTAAAGCTTGTTGGATCGTCTCCTGTCCCATCCAGCCATGTCACCTTCTGGAGAGTAACTGATGTGCCCCAGTGAGGCCTGTAGACAACCTTCAGATGGTGCTGAATGCACGTGAGCAGCCATAAATCATGGAGTTGTTTGCTGAGGCAAAGTGAGTAAGTGGCAGGGAAGGGTCTGTCAGCTCTGGTGTGCCACGGCAGTTTTAAGCCACCATCCCTCCTGCAGAGTTTTCTCCCAGTTAAGCAAGAACAGTTATTTTCTCCCAAGGTAGAACATGAACTTAATTATGACCTTTATGAAGAATTAACAAGTTGTCCATAGTTTATCATAAACAGATGGTGGGTCAAGCCATGAATTTGTAATGAATGTTAGAGCAAAGACCAGTTTTGCTTCTATATTTATAACAGCTTTGAGTATACCTCTCAAACCACAGCTGTCCCTGATTTACTTTTTTTATCATGTAATGTGAATTAATCATTAAAAGTGAGGCACATAGAGGATTTTGTTGATGTTCCCAATCATTTGGAGCTTGGAAAATATGCCTTCCTGGCACTGGAAGATTGTGGAGTATTTTTGGGAAAAAAAAAAATAACCCGACCCCAACATGTTTTCTGGTGCACTGCAAGGCCAAGGGGGGTTATCTCTCAGAGAATATGACCTACTGTAATCCTGCCAAAACAATTAATTTGCAATTACAAATCCTTGTTACCACCCACTGTGAGGAATGACTGCTGATCTTCTGCATGAAACAACCTCAATGTCTGGCACAAAGCCAGTATTTTTCTTATAGGAATTTACATCTTTTCTCTCCCTGTTGTTAATATCCTCCTGGGACTAGAACCCACAGCCAGCATTTCATTAGTTCAGCAAAGGAATGGCAACTATTGATGTTCAGGGAAAACAGGTGGCTATAGGTGGACTTTCAGATTTTCAGGTGGGTTTTCATCACTACTGACACTGTTTGGCAGTAAGAATATTGTTTACCATAATGCTTTGCCAAGCTGATCCTTACCAGCGCTTTCCAGTTTCTGGAGTGTACAACCTCTCTGAATCCAGTGAAAGGTGTCCTAGGTGGTTATTCAAGATGTAAAGTGGTAGAGTAATACCTTCTCCCCCAGCTGAAGCCCAACTTGACGTGTCATGTATTTATTTTTACCTCAGAGCATAAATCTAATGGTTCCTACACAAGACCTAAAGATTTTGCACAGTCCATCAGGTCAGATCCTTCCTTCTCTGTATGGCATTGGCATAAGCCTGCCTTAACTTAAGTGCCTGAATTAGTCTGGATTTACACTAAAGTAAGAGAGACTGTTATCTGACCCACTGTGCTGAGTGAGATCCTTGGCTTGTGGCCAGTGGGTTGCAGAGAAGAATGAAAGACAGTTACCCTGGATTTACATTGGGTTATCTGAGATTAATATAGGTCTTAGTATTTACAGAGCACCCACTGTAACTGCAAAGAAAAAATATGGCAAAGCCAACATGCTACAAGGCTTCTATGTGTCTTTCTTCTTCTAAAAGTCTTTTCATTAGGCTAGGTAATATAATAGGTTAATGGGCTAAATTGTTGCCTGAGGGGCAGAAGATGCATGTTTAAACTTCCACCCACCGAGTTGAAAATGCCCCTTGTGAAAGTCAGTGCTAATGATGGAGCTTGTAATTCCACCTTCCTTGATATAACACCAGTTTAAAGGAGAACAGTAAAAAAAGAAATAACTAAGAACTCTGAACCATTCTGTGCTACTGGGGCCAAACACACCACTTCAGCCACAAGGCAGAATTAGACTATGTCAAGGCATGTAAAATAGTGAAACAAATAAAACTGGAAATGAAGAAAAATAAAAAAAATAGTCTCATGGAGAATGTCTCCTGCTATATAATCTTGCCTCCTCAATTAGACCCTAGAAGAGTCCAAAGGTGAACTGTAGGAAAGGAAATCAAAATATATAGCCTTTGCTTGTACATCTGCATGAGCACTTTCATAGAGTCATAAAGGTTGGGACAGACCACCAAGATAAAGTCCAACCTTTGACCAAACACCATGATGTCAACTAAATCAAAGCACCAGTGCCACATCTTGTTTTCTGAACACTTCCAAGAGTGGTGACTCCACCATCCCCCTGGGGAACCTGTTCCAAAGCTTAAACCACTCTTTCAGTGAGGAAATTTTCCTAATATCCAACCTCAACTTCCTTTGGAGCAACTAGAGGCTGTTTCCCCTTGTCCTGTTCCTTGTTGCCTGGGAGAAGAGCCTGACCCTCACCTTGACATAACCTCCTTTCAGATGATTGTAGAGAGCAGTAAGGTCTTCCCTGAGCCTTCTTTTCCCTGTTACATCACTTGTGGAGCAGAAGAGGAGAGAGCTGAGGACACAAGGGGAGCTGTTCTCCTTCAAGCACAATGGATCTGTGTCACCACCACAATTAGCCAATACCTCCATCTCCCCACAGCAGGCCAGCAGTGCATCCCACATCATGTGGGACATGTTTTCCATGACTCCAAGTCTGAGTCCTGCAGCTGCTCCTTCCAACACAGCCTGGAGCAGGGGAATGGTGCAGACCTGGGCTGTGAGTCCTGCTCAGCTTCCCACAGAGCCACACACATAAAGACACACTCTGTTCACAGGCTGCCTGCATTCCTCACAGGAATGTAATCCTCGACATAAAGTTTGTCAGCAAAAGTATAATTCATCATGAAAGAATGAGCTACTGTCTTGCTAAAGCATCAAGAGGCACATTTTCAGCAGTCTGGGAGTCTGAGGCAAGTGCTGGGAAACTGAGCAACCTGTGTTTGTTCTTTTGACCAGCACAACTACAACAAAAATCTAAAAATGCTTCCAGCACAAGAACATTTAACGGCTCAGATTTCAAACAAGGAGGAACTATTTCAAAGCAGAACGAGTATATGAGATGTTTGTTTCTTTAACTGAATGCAAACTGGATGTGGAATTTCCTCTTGGAAGAAATGATTGAATGGAAGATGGCTTGGACTCCCTTCTGCATATTGCATCATATATAAAAAAGGATTATGTAATGAATTTCAGTTCTAAAGAATCTAGGCAACAATACAAAAATTACTCCAACACCTTCAAAGTGTCTCACACTGTGTAATCCATCTTTCTATCAGGTTCAAAGACTCTGGGGGTCAGGAACAATTTAGTTATGAAACTAATAATAGCAATACTGAGTTAAATGCTAAAAGTACTAATTATTATATCCCTGTGAGATAAGAGGTTTAAAAGAGAAATATCAGCAGTGCAGAGAAGCTGCAAGTTTAACATCAGTGGTAATGGAGGTTATTAGTAACAGAAAAATCGTGTCTTCAGAATTACAGTACAGTCTGTTAATCTCAAGCACTGGGCTAACGGAGACATTTAAATTAACTTTACAGATCTGGCCTTATGTGTTTGCAAAGTGAACCAGATATATCAGTTCCTAGTGCCACACTTGAAATATGCTACAAATACAACAGAAATATACAAACATGACAGCCAGGACTGCTTCCTGAGTCTGCTCAAGGAGTTCCAAATGCTTTCCACAGCTACCAAACACAGTAAGGACCATCTGCATGAAAATCTGTCAGAAAATGGAATAAAATTCCTCTTCTTTAAAGCTGGACAATGGCTGCAGAGCTGTTGCTAAGGCCAGTGGATGAGGTTTTGGCTGCTGGGTGCAGGACTCAGATCAGCATGGCCTTGCCTCCAGCCCTCGCCCTTCTGTGTACGGTCTGAGAACATAAACCCACAACTCCTCAGGCATAAGTTTTGCTGCTGCCCACTCATGCACCTTTTGAACATAACAGGATCCAAGATCTTATACAGGATAACCAAATCCACTGCTGTCAGAAGTGAGTTATTTATATAGGGCTGGGAACTCCTTTGGGAAGTGATCAGTCTTCTCACACAAATTCCATGTATTCTACAAACACAACCACTGCTAAAATAAAAATAAAACTCTGTCACTACCACCCAAACAGCCTGTTCTATTTACAAGTTGTATCCGGATTTGACTTTTCACAGGAGGTTTTGCCTCTTTCTTACATGACTTCCTGGCATCTTCAAAGGACCTTGGTTTGGGAAATTAAGGCTCAGAGGCAAGCTGTTTGCACACAGAGCATCAAAGCCCATTATTTTAATCTATGATAATTAGCCCTGTTAGTTAAATCTTGTTTCCTTGATGATCCTTAACAATAAGTAACAAATACACACCACAATAATTGCACAAATTTGTTGCTTGTTCTGAGGTCAATTTGTATTAATAGGAAAAGTTTCCATCTTAGTCAGCACAAAGCTCTCTCACAGCGACTTTTACAGGACTGGGAACAAATGTTTTACAAGGGAATTTTGCCCTGGAAGGATGAATTTTGAAGAAATCACTACAATCTCACTGCCACAGACTTTCTCCTTAAAAAAAGGAACTGTTTTAAGCTGAACAACACCAAAGAGGAGTTGCTGATAGCTGTAAAAGTTCCCCTCCTAAGTCCGGGCCCTGTATTAAGCTTCTGGATCCTCATGATGGAAATCCTTCACTCAGGATTTCTAAAGAATTGGAATCCACACCAAACATTTCGGCTATCTGGGTTTCTGGAACAATACATTTTCTTCTAAGAATTGCACCTTTCCATAGCCTTCTCTAGCAATCCAATGATGCCTTTTTTACCCCTCTACTCAGAGAATAAGAATCTAATTGTGTGACCTAAGTGTCCAGTCAGAATTAACCAATATGTCTAGAATTTTAAATGCTCATTATAAACCCAATCTAAGTCCAAGAACATCCTGCTGGACTCAAACAGGGTGAAATTCTTGGGAAGCAGAGTGCTGGCACAAGCTCTCTTCAGACAGAAGCAGGACACATTTGCTGCACAAAAGCTTTTGTGCCCTCCTGCACAGGGAAGATCCTGATCCTCAGTTAAGAGTGATTTTGCATTGATCCTGCCCTGCTCACATGCAGACATTAAATCCATCAACAACACTATTTACTGTGACCAATGTACAATTGCAACCTTCCCAGCAGTGCTCCAGGGTCTTTATCAGATTGGAACCATTCACACAGTACTGAACCTTCAATCCATGTAATCAGTGATTACACAATTATTTCATATTTGTCCCTAGAAAGAGAATCCGGGTCAATCTGCATGCCAAAATGTTGTAAAATTCCAGAAATAAGTAACTATTCACCTGTTAACACACTGGAACTGTTTGTTTTGGCCATCTTGCAAGACTCTGAGTGCCAGGTTATGAATACAATAATGTCCAATACTCTAAACATCTTGTGATATAAATTCCTGGCTCAGCATAAATGCAGACATTTTGTATGTCGCAGGTTCTTGTTGCATTCTCCAGAACTGACACCCTTAAATTCACGTATCTATGACAGAGTATACAGATAAATAATTGTAATTCCTAAAAAAATGCAATCACAGATAAGACTATTTGCCCATCCTGGGCCTCTGCTCCACTGGATTTTGCTTGCTGGAGTTTGGGTTTTTGGAAAGCCAAGTGCAACTACTGTATCCCAGTGGTTTCTGCACACGCCGTACATTCCAGAACACAAAGTAGGCTTTCTGTTTAAAGAACAGCACAGTTAGAAAGATAAGACAAAACTAAACTGGAATATAATATTCCTGAGAATTTTTAGTTCTTTATGCAAACATGAAGTCAGTGATGTAAAGGATGCTTTATGACCAGCGCTGGCAAAGGCTGAGTTTCTCACACTGCCAGGCCTCCTTCCCAAGCAAAACCCTGCATTACTTTAAGATCAGAATGCAAATACAGAGCAGACTCTGCTCTGGTTTAATCCACTGCTATCAGGAACTAATTCCACTGATGTCACTGGAGAAATTAAGTTCAGACAGACCTAAGTGAAGGTAAACTACAGCCTTGAGGAAGGGACTAATGGTTTTGGCTCTGCCTTTAACCTGAATGCTGTCTCTCATTTCAGGTGGTTGGGATGAGCCTAGGACTGGCCTATGCTGTAAATTAGGCTGCACAGCTCTAGTCTTGCACCCATGGTAATAAACTAGTGTATTGTCTGGTTCTGCATGCAGGACCTCCACAGGGCAGAGGAAGGGAATTCAGCTGTGAGTGCTCTCAGGTACCCTGTGTTCCTGTGTGAGCCTGCTAAGCCTTCCCCATGTCTCCTCCCAGCATTATTTGGTTTAAGAATGGTTTTCCCAAACCTCTAGATTAATCACTTATGGGATAAGATGATCAGGATGACAAAACTCACCACAGTTCCCTTTGAGCTTTCCCTTTTTCTCAGTGACCAGGTTCCTAACACAAAGTGCAAAATTTTAACACATATTTACACTCAAGGAAACCAACCTCCTGCTATTTTCTTTTTAGCTTGCCCTGGCTGGACATGGGACACCTCCTTAGTTCCCTGCACTCCTGGAAGATACTGCTAATGAACTCTTTTCTGTAGAATTCAATCTACCAGAACTGTTCAGAATGTGCTTTTCGAAATAGGGAAAGCAGCTTCAGCACAGTTTTATAAAGCAGCTTTTTGACAACAAGTCCACCTATGGTAGGAATCTTGTGTAGGTTTTACATTTGGATGATTAAGCTGTCAATTAATACTCAGTTCTATCCTGCTTGGAATGCCCTTCTCTAAAACTTGATGGGTCATATTTGTGAGCCTCTGTTGCAATGTGTTTACAAACAGCAAGATGGGTGGGTTTAAATCCCAGTAAGACCTCCAAACCCAGTTAAACCTTTCCTTTCCAAATATTTAAACTGCAAATTAACATGGACAGGACAGGGGAGCTCAGCACTCTGAGCGTCTATGCACTCAGAAAGAAAACACCAGGCAGTGTTTGCTGTTACCTTGGACCAGTCTCCTGTTTTCCATTCGTAACAGCCCGTGTGATCCTCACATTCTTCCTCGTCTCTTGGCCTGGTGGCTGCATCACATTTGCCTTGAGAGTTTGTGCATGTCACTGTTCTTTTCTGAATCCCTTTGCCACAGTCTGCTGAGCACTGCAAAACAACAGGGATTTGGGGTTTGTCACATGATGCTTAGAAACGGTAACTTTTATCTTGGTAACAGCTCACAGGAAAAGCTGGGGTTGTGAACACTGAGGAAAATTGATAATCCTTAAGATTTTATTACCATAATCTAAGCCACTCATAAAGAGTAATTTGAAAAGCATGGTATCTTCTTGTGAAATATTTTACTTATGAAAAATGCCAATTCTGAAAATGAGCCTTCCTTGAAAAATATCAGCTGGTTTCTTGCAGAATTGCTGTTACAGATGAAAAACCCACTAAATCTTGCTTTTAAGAGCTCATCATTCATATTGAAAAAGAACAATACTGAGATTTACTACACAGAACTGTCACATCCCTTGATGTATCATGGGTTACATCAAGGGTGATAAATGGTGGTGATGAATGCAATTTTAAATTACAGCAGCACAAGAACCACTGCTACAAATATACTTCTGTAGTAGAGTTTGTACATACCATGGCAAAATCACAGCTCTCACACGTGATCTCATGTGAAACACATTTATCACCTTCACTTTCTGATCTGCCACATGCTCATCACTATGTTAATGCTGAAGGATTCTAACAAACCAACATTCACATGAGTGAGCACAAATTATTCACAAATGTTTTTGTGCTTGGGATTTATGGAACTAGAGAAGAGATATTTCTTATCTTTGCCAATGGTTGGATATTCTGTTTTAATAGAGAGTTTGCTTGGATTTCCTTGACTGTATTAGGTAGGAAAAGGACTCTGGAATGAACTGAAGCCAAATGTTTGTTTTCAATAACCAGTTTGGTAACAGAGCACCAGATCTGCTGATGCTGTCACAGCCACCTAAGTGCATGTCACCACACAGCAGCACAGCCACTCTGCCTGCTCTTCATTCTCATGCCCCTGCAGTGGTTAAGAGTGAGAAATTTTCTTGCAGAGCCACTGGGGACAGGTGGGTGAAAAAATGATCTATGTACCAGCTGAGATAAAAACTAACCTCCTCTGGCATGTCAAGTTCCCCCCTTCAGGGGATCAGCAGGGAAAAGGCAGTTGATTTGACACTGAATAAATAAGTGAAGATATGAGATGTTCTGTGAGGTCTTTTGAACGTGTTCCAAGAAGCTTCTCCATCCAGGGGGTCTATGCTGGAAACAAGCATCAGCTTGATATAAATTACATCAAATGGACAAATCTCAGCATGTCTGTCTAACCGTGCTAAAACTACAATCCAGGCAGTTCTGACCTGCTGGCCTTGTTAAGGACATGAATGACAAGCGTTTATGAGCTGGCAAGCAAACAGACATGCCTTTAAATACTTCAGAGCACTACAAAGTCACTTCGTGAAAATCTGGGAAACCTTCCACTTCATTTACTATGTGCTGCTCACGGCGTGAGCTACTTACGGATGTAACATCTTTGTAACAGGCACATTGTAGTTCTGCTAGATAGAGGGATGGATTCTTCCAGGCTTTGCAGAATTCCAGAAACTGCTTTGCTGGGCTACTCAGAGCACCAGACTTGCCAGAGGTCTCAGGCTGGAGCTCTCTAAATGGTACCTTAAAGCCCTGAATTTGCCTCAAGTTAGAATTTCCCAAATTATCTATCATTTTCCTCAGTCCCCAGGGTGAATTCCTCAGGGTTGCACTCATTCATCTCTAACTATAAAGCACAATATATAAAATCTTCGAAATGGTCCAATTTACCCAAAGTAAATCAAGCTGAAGTGGGAGTATTTTTCACAGTAGGAGAAATCTCTAGGTGGGTTTTACAAGCAAGTCTGGGAAAAACACCAACTGTTTGTTCTTCCCACAGCTTTTAAGCCATTCACAGATTAATACTGCATATAGTTTCCTAGACAAAACAGCATGTGCAAAAAGGTTTCCAACAGATCTTTGGTGGTCACATATAAATCACCCTCTTTAAGAGTGTTTTTGCTTTCCTCAAGTCATCTGTTTTCATGAAGAATTTCTTAATGCATAGATTTTACAAAGAGTCTACAAATTAAGATGTGCAGTCCCTGAGCGTTCACCTGAGATCATTAGATCTTATTTCATTAACAAATTACTTAGTTAAATAATATGAGCTTTTGTAAAGAAGCAACACAACTTTGCAGTTAAGACACAGCTCCTTTATATGAAAAAACCCCGTATTTTTTTCTACTCAAGACCTCTAACAGTAGAAAAATTCACCTTTTCCTGACAGTCTCTATTTTTGTCATTAAAAATGGTTTGAGCAGTATTTTGTCCAAAATAATCTCAAGTGTTTGGCAAATACAAGGGAACTTAATTTTTTCCACAATGAAGATTGCATTGGAATTTGCTTCGAAAACACACATTCTTGACTGGGGATCAGACATCAACATGGTCAACTGTGTTGTATAACCAAGAAGTTCAAAAACACACATCAGAAAATTGATTTGTAAAATGATACCCCTATTGTGATATTTATTCCACAACATCAGATTCAATGCTATGGAATAAAGTGATTACCCTTGAAGATCCTAGGTATGAGAAGTGCTCACACTGGCTGAGCACCAAATGTGTCCTGGAGTCAACTGTGCTACATAAAAATAACAGAAATGTGCCAGAATAACAAATGTAAAATCACAAGTGGGCAATTACAGACCCGACAAAAGGTAAATAAATGTATCAAAGGAAAAGTAAACCAGTTATTGAATTAATGATCTAAAAATATTGCATATTTGCAAGTATGGAAGATTTCCACTCTGGATTTCCACTCCTCTGTAACTTGACTTGGTCCATTCCTTAAAAAGGAGAGAAAAGTACCTGGGATTGCTAACAAAAGACCCAAGTAAAAATTCCACAAGCGAAACAGGCAGGAACTACACCACAAGAATAGTGTCAGCTATAAACAGTTCAGCTGGTTTAGCTGTAAGAGATAAAGAGAGTATCATCTGAAAGAGGAACATCCACAACACACAAAAGACCTATCAGACAACTTACTAAAACTCTGGTGTGTTTCTCCATATCTTTTCAAACGAAAGAACACGAATCTTATGCACTACAGCACCCCATTGAAAGGAAAGAGTGCTCTCACTATCATCTTTCTTGCCAAACAAAGATTTCCTGTTCAGAAGGTGCACAATGGAATCCCATTGTGTTTATGAAGAGACCCTGCTCCTCAGGATCCCTTGTACCCTGAGCTACTGAGACTTTTAGGCACATTTCTAACAATAATATTTTGCAAAAGCTCTTTGACAATGTTTTAAGCAGGAGTTCACTGTTTCAAATAGAGACGAGTAATAAGGGATCCTTCCCACAGAAAGGGCTGTTGCTGGACAGAGCCTGACACAGCCAAGCTGGAGGGAGACTGGTAGAGCTGAAAGCACTGCACCAAGAGTGGAAGGATCTCATCCTTCAAATGAGCCCAACAGATGTAACAGCAAAAGCAAACATCCTGTAAGGTCTGTTACTTACTAGTACAGGCAAGGTTGCCCTGCATTAGCCAAGTTGTGGTCATGAACTGCAGGCACACTCCCAGTTCACTCTGTTGCTAAACAACACAGGCTAACTGTCTAGACCACTCCTCATTTACAATGCATTTATAATTCCTGGGAAAAAAAATTATCTCTGCATCTACTCAGAGATACACCTTTTATACAAAGTATAACCAGCTCTTTCATGTTGCTGAATTGCACAAAAGAAGGCTGGATAAGGCCCAAATATTGTACATTCTCTGCAACATACAGATGCTTGATAAATCTGGTATTTGTTCATACCACATTTAAATGGAGCCAGAAGCCCTGGTGGGTTACTACACTTCTGGCCTTAGGTCAGTGAAATGTTTTTCCTTCCTGGTCAGAATTTTCAGATGGAAAGATACAGTTACTAAAGCATATCACAACCCTGCCTTAATAATCCATCTGGTATGGAACACAAACCTCATCTCCAAACTGCTCATGTCAACAAATAACAGTCCTACCCATGCTCCAATGCTGTGAGTTTGCTGACCATGAGAACAGGCTGAATTTTAAGCACTTAGCTGGATGAAGGCCAGCATATCCAGAGCTCTGTGCAGTCTGGCTCCTCTCTTGAATGAAGGTCCTACCTTTGACCACTCTGATGCTTCCCAGATGGAGAGGCAGTCCCGTCCCTCACAGCTCTGCACTGTTGCTGGTTTGTTGCCCAGGCAGTAGAGGTCCCTCGTGTTAACATAGGTGCCATTTTGCAGCTGATAAACACAAGTCACCTCCCGGTGCTGGACTCCTTTCTCACAAGTGGCAGAGCAGGGACTCCAGTGGCCAGTAGAGCAGTAAGAGAAGAAATGTTAACAAAGTGTTGAGATAAAACATTATGCTTCACTTAAAACCAGTGAGAAATGGGCAGCTCTTCCTAGATTTGTGGGTTCTTTGATGATGCTGTCTTGCTGTCACACTGAGATGATCCACCACGTTTGGGAGCTGAAGTGTGTAAAGCAGAAGAGTGTTGGTTTACAAGTGAATATTCCCTGCTGACTCCATGCCAGGCAGAAACACAATCTCTGCATCACCCACTTTACTCTCTGCAGTGTGGCTGTTTTTTCCCCCTCAGATAAAGACAGACTGTGGTCTGCAGATCATCCTATCCCACAAATATTATTGCCTTTGAGAAGTAGCTGGGCAAACCCCTGCTACACCTGCATGCACAGCATCCCTGGACAGAGAACTTCTACTTCCTGTGTACAAACTGGGATGTGCTAAGGCCAGACACCTGGCCCAACACAGCCTTCCCACATCCAGGACCAGAGTCAGCTTCTCTAGCCCTACATTATATGTATTTATTGTGTCAAAGCACACAAATCCTCTACATCCCAGATGATTAGAATGCAAAGACACCTCCAGCCTCACTTTTTATTCACTCTCTCACAGACACTGATGAGATTCTGTAGTTGGGCTTTCCAGGATGTATAATTGAAATCTCACATGTTTGAAGTTTATGGCACAAAGGGCTTTGAAAGAGGAGAATACCTGGCCAAGTGCATCCTCAGAAATTCTTAATACCATTTAATTGCCAAGGCCCAAGAAATACTTAAACAGACGAAGACCTACCCTAGAGAAAGGATCCTACAATGTGGTTTCCAAGCTGCCGTAGCTCACAAGGATGTGCCAAAACCTAATCTGGATGAGGGGTGGGGATATCTCCCTATACCCAGTGTTCTTCTGAGCCTTTGGGTTTCATTTACTTTGTAAGCACATTCCAGTTGCCATTTCCTTCCTCTTTGATCAAAGTGTGCTGGTAACAAATACATGGCATTTTTTTGTTGTTTGCTTTGTTGTGTCTTTAAAGGCTCTTTGGCAAACACTCAGGACAATGCTGAGAGGTGTCTGGGTTCCTCCGAAGTAGGAACACAATGATGAGGGAAATCCTCACTCTCACTCCTTCATCTTCCACCTCTCACTGACTCCAGCAAGTGCTGGAAGCACCTCTGTGGTTAGAGCTGGGCTATGAGGCAGTGAAAAAATTATCTAAGAACAATCTAAATTAGGAGGGATGTAGGGAGGGACATTTTTTCATAAGGACAACCAGCATCGATCTTTACACTTCCTGCAATCTGTCAATGAGGAACATGTTCTCTGTAATTACAGGCATTCCTGTATGAAGGGAAGGACTGGAGCAATAATTGTGCAGGCACTGTGCACCAGAGGGCTGTCATGCCTTTCTCAGCAGGCAGTTGACCTCCTAGCCTGCCATTTAGGACTGTCATCCAGATTAGTATCCTTATACCATGAATCTTTTAGTTGTCACCCAGTCCTGGGCTGCCTATTATGGTAAACGGCCCAAGTAAGACTTCAAAAACAAGCCTGCTCAGAAATACTATTTCTTTCTAGGAAAGGTTCCTGTAGTCTAAGTGGAGCAATGTAAGTGCTCAACAACTTTTCTTTTGAAGTTGTTGCATAACTTCTCTGAAATTAATCAAACACCTGTTTCCTATCTTCCCATTCCAGAACAGGGAAAAATCAGTCAGCACAATTTGTAGAAACCTGGTGCAACTGGAATGAATTACTTAGCAAATGCCATGTCTGATGACCTGGTGTGACAGCACTGATGACTGTGCTGACAGTGAAGGCAGAATCCGTTTGGTTTGAGCAGGATCAGGCAGGCTGGACACCTGTCCTTTGTGGAACAGGGCCCCACTCACATGTTTCTGTGCATTAAAGCAGTTGACTGACACATCTGTGAGTTTCTGTTGGCTAAAACAGCTGGTAAGACACCAAACCAGCTCCTCCAGACTGTAATTTGGAGCTCAGTGAGTGGTGTTTTGCTTATGGAATGGGAAAATGTCAGCTGGGAAATCGACTACTTGGGCTGACAGACTGACCAAAGTAGCCCTGAAGTGCAGAAATCAGTGTTCATGAAAATTAATAGCCAGGCCCCCTTGATATCAGCTGGGCTCTGCCCTGCCAGAGCCCACTTGGAGGGAATTGCTCGTCTGGGTGAAGGAGCCTCTCAACAAAGGCATGGAGTGATTGTGCTTTATGAGCTGAATGTGAGTCACAGGGCCAGGAACGGGTTCTGTCCAGGCTCCACTCAACTAATATTCACTTCAGCACTGTGCTCTCACTGTGATCTACAGCTACTGGCAAAAGAAAAAGGAAAGAAAGATAAAAATACATTCTTGGCAGAGGTTGTGTGTGAGCTCGCACTTAGGATGGGCAGAACACAGCATGGCAACTATTCCCAAGATGGCTTCAGAAGCAAGGTTATGGCTTTCCTTTCAGGAAGGAGAATTCC
Organism: Serilophus lunatus; assembly: GCA_013399895.1. Lineage (NCBI taxonomy): Eukaryota > Metazoa > Chordata > Aves > Passeriformes > Eurylaimidae > Serilophus > Serilophus lunatus. Next base: position 1,649,015 of record VXBA01004859.1, on the reverse strand, counting down.
TTTTTTAATTTGTTTCCCTTGTAGAGGGGAAAAATTACCTTGCTTCTACTCCGTTTGGTGTTGTCCAGTTAGTGCTGCTTTAGCACAGATACAACAGTGTAACTGGAAAATCAGCACAGAAAAAACCCAGGGTATCAACACAAAGATGTGTTTGTTGCAAAAATGCAGTCTCTAGGTTTTTTCTTCGAATGAGCAGCTTCAGCTACTGATCCACTATATCCATCCCTGATCCCAGCTCCATGGTTACAAATAAGGTGGGACAATGTTGTAAGGGATCTCTGAAACCTCACAGCCCCCTCTAGCCTGTCAGTGACAACTGCTGCTAATGTGGAATTGAAATACTTAGAAATTAAAGGCTATTTTTTAAAGAAGTGGGTTCAGTTTCATATCGAGGGGAAAAGTAACATTAAATGTCTGAATAATAATAACATCAGTAAAGTAGGCTATTTTCAGAGGCACCAAGGGGATGATCACTTTGACCACAAAACTTCATCCTCTCAGTGAAATCTGTGCTTGGCCCAATGGCTTGCAAAAATGATGTGGCAAACAAGTAAAGGTGAGCCCTATGTGCAGACCTGGCAGTGCCCTGACCCCCCCCAGCTCCCCCAAAGTCTCCTTCACAGGCAGCTGACAATATTATTTCAGTGCCTGTAACACACAGAACCACTGCAATTATATTTCAACATCATCATTCACAACCAAAGTAGAAAGACAAGGGATTTATGGATAAAGTGATTAAAGAAGAAAATTCTTGCCAGTTTCATATTGGTGAGGGATGTGCAGCAAGATACCAGCAGAATTACTATCTGTAAGTTCATACACACACAGGGAAGAAAAACGTGATGTACAAACAGCATCATATTATGGTTATTATTAAATTACACCGTAGGCAGATTTTCCTCTCCACACTGTCATTGCACCTTTTGAACACACCTGAATATGTTTAACAGCCAGATTTACTGATAGGGTGTGTTTTTTTTAAAAAAGGTAAGCATTTTTCTTATGACAATGTAAAAACTAACTGCAGTGTTCTCACTCCAAACCCCAAGCTGGCTCTGCATTATTAACTAAGCCAATTAACTGCTGTACACTAAGCCCTCTGTATATCATATAGAGCACTTGGCTTTCAGTTGCACTTTAAGCCTGTAAACTGATCTTAGGGATTGCTTGACACCAGAGTTCCTTTCAGTTTGGTCTTTGCCTCCCAGGTTATAACCTGCCTTCTATGGGACCATGGGAGCGCTCCAGCTGGAGTCCTTGGAAAGCCTCTCATTTTGCCAACAAGCACTGATTTACGTGACAAACACACTCATCTTTCTCCAACAACCACAGGGATGGCTTTATCTGTGGTATTATTTTTTGTAATCTTACCTCTATAGAAGATTCAAGAGCTAAATGATCCCTGCTGATGGTTAGATCCAGGAAGAAAGTGATGAGTTTTTAAGCACATACTTTAAGCCAGTCAGTGTCTGTCTCTCTACCTAAAAAATGCCCAGAAGGGTGTGATTTTCAAAAGCCTCAAAAAGATGGGATGGGCAGGACATGCAATCTGAGAAGGCTGTTCTAAATCTTTGTCTTCTGAGTCTTCCTCAACCTCTGACCTCTCAGTATCTCTTCTGAGGAATCGCGAGTTCTTCTTCTAATCTGCTTTGGCAACTCTCATTTGGCAGGCCCCTGGAGCAAACTTGAAATATCTTTTGGAGATTCAGTTCATCATTTGATCTTTCTATGGTCTGAATTAGTCATTAACCTTGAATTATCTACTCTACCTACTTGCCTAAGACTCCCACATTTTCTAGGAAAAAACAAATTGTCTACAGCACTATGTACATAAACCCAGGGGAGATGAGTATCAGCAAATGAGGAGCTTGTAGCTAAAGATTTGGAATAAAATGCTGTGAAGATAAAATGGATCAAGGATGGGGGTAAGGGAGTTCAAGCTAAAGACATGAGATCAACTTTCAGAGATTTGCAGCCTCTTATAACATAAAGCCATTACATGTTTTAGGGTAAATATTGCAGCCCATTAAATTTCACCTGGTTATTTCTGCCTTGATCCCTGCAGAACAATGCCTGCAGGTGGGTTCTCTTCCACTAACTACATGTCCATGACACACTCACACATTCCCTCACTATCCAAAGGGATTTTCTGTTCCCTTCCCGATGTTATAGTGAAATTTATTTCCCTGTTTTTCACAGTAATAGCTTGGATGTGGCCAAAGACATGTTTGTGATTTTTTTCTGGTTTTAAACCTTTTTTTTTAGAACTGGCTCTTAAGTACAACTAATTAAGAGCCTGTACTACTTCCTCAGTAAAGCATCAGAGGAAATCTGCTACAAAATAAGACAAATCTGAAAAAGCACTTGTGACAGAACCTAATCTAAAGTTCTGTAATCTGAAAGGTTTATTTCTAATAGATTTTTTTTGAATAGCTTTTGGTTTAACACGCACTGTTGCACTGATGTACAGGTGAGGATAATTCCATGTTCAGTTAGCACTGGGTGCCTTTTGCACCAGTTCACGATGCAAAATCATGTTGAAATTGCTCTGAGTTGTCTGAGGCACCTGGGTGGAACTGTGGTTCTACTGATGTCAGGCAAATCTCAGACCAACTTGTAGCAGGGCCAGCATTTCACATGGGATAATTTCAGCAAGGAGAACTGGAAAAGATTTCTGAGAATCAGTCATGAGGAACTGACAGTCAGATATACTTTGCTTACATCTATCAAACCAAGCTCCTGCTCAAATATGTAGAAGCAAAAAAATACTGTTTACAAAAGGACTTGTGATTTCCACAAAATACACACACTCTGCTATTCCATTGTCCTGTCCTCGCACACTTCTCAACCTCTCCACCATCACTGTTGTATTAGGGACAAAATAACCAGATGAATTTTGGGAACAGGTTGGTGCCACACCCAGTCACTAAAAGGCTTTTTTTTTTTTAAAAAAAAAGTACAAGGAATCTAGTAGAATAATACAGCTGCTGATGTCGAAAGTAGGACTCCAAGACTAACATTCCTGTCTGATTGCCTTTATAAACAGTGCTCAGTAATTTTCCAGTACAGTAGTCATTCTGCTAACAGATTTGCCAACTTTCACTCACACAGGTTTCTTTTTTTCTTCAGTGATTATCATTTTGATAGCTTTTTTTTTTTAATTCCCATCAATAAAATCAGCCATAAGACAGTGTTTTATATTTTACATGCACCTTGAGAAATTAATTTTTTCAAATGGAAGACATTGTATTCTTCCTCCCCCTCCCTAAAAATTAGCAGATCACTCTGTTTTGGAGAACTCAGTGTGGGATTGGTGTGAGTAGGTGTCCTTTTTCCTGCCAGCTGCCTCACTACTTTAAGGGGAAGAATATCAGCACTCAGAGCCCCTCTGCAGTGAGTTACCCCCTCCCTCATCCATGGCTGGTGTAGCTTTGATGGGACAAATGGTGTCCTGCTCCATTCCCTGCCTTTCAGGGAAGGCAGTGCCTTTTCCTCAGCTCCCACCACAAGATGCAAACTGTGAAGAGCAATATAGCAGGCAGCAGTAAGAGTGGATTTCACAATTAAATATTTTGCTAGATTATCCTTGCTAATCATTTTTTTGTGTGTTGGAACTGTAGAGCCTCAAAACCAAGCGGCACAGATCGTTTAACATTTTAGAACAAGGCAATGGTCAATGACAAGGTTCTTGAGTCAAACACTGTACTAGAGAAAACAGTGATACAAGCCAGCCTGAGTGTTTACAGCAAAGCCAAGGAACCTGCCTCATGACTGTATGTGAAAATTAATGCCAAATTAACTCCTGCTCTAGCAAGTCATCTTGGATTGTTTGATGTAAATGCATTTAGCAGTAGCCAATAAGCCTTCCCCATTCTACTCTCTGTTCCTCATCCTTCTCTCAGTTCTCTTCCAGAATCACTTCATTGAGTTGCTGGATTTGCTTGAAAATATCTTTTGTCTTTCAGTGGCTAATTAACTACTGATTGGTGCATCCTGGCCTGTCCACAATCTGGAACCTGGTTTCATCACCATTATCTCATGTGGGAACCAGACGTGCCCACAGCAGGACATCAGCTGCTTCCTCACAAAGGTGCTCAGAAGTGCCTCAGGTTTTCTGGTCTGCAGGATTTTGGTTTTTGCTCCTGTACCCCAGGCCAGTGTCCCAGAGGAGCAGCCACCAGAGTGCAGCATTTCTGGCTGGCTCAGCCACTCCGTCCAGCACAGTCCTGGCAAATTCATTAAGCCCAAACTGATCCTGGAGATCCCACCTCCAGCTTTGGGAACTACTTCAAAATGAGCTCTTACGTGGTGCCTTCTTGGATCAGAGGGTGCTAACATTGCTATTTATGCCAGATTTCCAGGCTAAAATGATTTGAAACTCTCCCCATGGCTGTTCATTCTTTTATTTTTTCATGTAACCAAATCCAACACACACCAAAGATGTTTCTCAGCACAAGGCACAGACAAGAGTCTGAACTCATTGCCAATGAACCTTATGGTACAGGTTCCAAAAGAGCTTGACTGCATTAATGAAAGAACAGACCTATTTGGAACCATTGTCTACCACAGCCCCTTCAGTTAACAGGCACCCATGTCCCTCTAGGGCAGTGTAATTTCCACACAGCTCTGTGAATAATTTGCTGACAGTCTCTAAGAATTTTCCATCATAATGTTCCCTCCTAAGACTTTCAGCTCACAAAATAAATTCAAGACTGTTTTGCTCTCCATCTATCCATGAGGATAACACAAATATACATAGTGCAAACAGACCAGAATCAGGGAGACAGACTGACTTTTGATTTCTGTATTCTGATTTCTGTATTCTTGGGCTGTTAAACTGCACTGTCACAGGTATATGGTGGCATCTAAAGGGAGAGAAGGACTCTCAGACAACAAGGGTTACATGGATACACACCATGAGCTTAAATTAGACCAGGAATGAAAGCAATGGGCACTATCAACCATCCCACACCAAGGCACAATTATTTTGGCAGTCACCAGCCTTTTGGACAGGTTGGTGAGGTGTTGAGCCAGCTCTGGCCTTGGCTCACTCTTACAACTGGCTTCATTTTTTCCTCTAGGGGCGCCGCTGTGGTGCGTGAGCCCTTGGGGAGGATGGTGTTGGATTCCAGCCCACAGATGGAAAAGTAAAAGGGGAATAGAAGAAAGGAAGAAGGAATTGATCCATGTAACCACAGGCCTGACTTCAGCAGCGTGCCAGTTTTCAGAGCGGATTTGGAGGACAACAGTAATCAAGGACAGAGTGGTGAAAGGATGCAAGATAGGCTTCCTCCAGGCTAAACTCATTGACTGCACTTCTTTGACTAAAATAACTGGCTTTCCAGACAAAGAAAATGTGGTAGATTTAATCTGTTTGGTGAAGAACTCCCTCTGCTGCACTGGAAATGCTCACTGGTGATATGTTGGGAAACACGGGTATAAACGTGCAAATCTTAATCCCAGCTCTCACTCACCTGTAGTGCTGTAAAGGAGCATCAGGTATGACAAGAATTTGCACTAGTTACTAGTGGACTTCCTGAAAGATCTATCTTGTATTTGACCTAATTCAGTATGTTCATTAATGATCCTGGCACAGACAAGAAGGAAAATGGATGAAAATTTGGGGAAAACGCTGACAAGTACAAAGTCTAGAAGCATTGTCAATGCCTCAGAGGATTAGGATGTCGTACAGGAAGAACTGAGTGACTTTGAGTACTGCAATAACAAAGATGGGATGGAAATTGATAGCAGAGTGTGCAAGGCTGTGTGCTTAGGGACTAATAACAAGCATTTCTGTGTTAAAGTAGGGATCATACATTGAAACAAATAAAGAAGAAAACATCTTGAATGATTGTAAACCACAAATATGATGCAGCCATGAAAAAAGGCAGTAAGTTAAAGAAAAGTAATGGATTTAGCCCATAAAAATGATGGAAGGAGATACAATGGTTTGCTGTATCATATGGCATTTGCCCCAAGGCAAACAGATAGGGAGGGAGAACACTGCCTAAGCAAAGGAACAGAGCTGATGCACAGAAAAAAAGGCTGGAAAATGACAATGAGTAATTAAGGCTGGAAATTAAAGGTCCTGCCCCACATAAACAGCAAGGTCACAGCAGAGCCTTCCTGTGAGGAAAGGAGCCTGTGGACCAAAATCAGTTTTTCAAAAGGAGTCTATAACATGCTCTTGGTAGTAGCAGAAAACCAACCCTTGGGCTCAGGATGTACTTTCAAGTCCTAAACAGTGAAACTAAGGGCTCAGGTCTCTTGTGGTTTTCTGCAGATGCAGGCAGGGATTTCTGGCTTTTAGGCTGCTCACAAGCATCTGTGTAGGAACACCACATCTTCAGCAGGTCCCTGAAAGGACTCAACCTCTATTAAAATCTCCTACAGCAAAGAGGCGAAAAATTAACAATGTTTGCACACAGGCCATTACAAGTCCAACAGTTGGGGAATTTCATGTGGTTTTGGTTCTTTTCCTGCATTGGAGGGGAGCAGTTTCACATTCACAGACCCAACCATGCATGCTGAAGTGTGTGGCCACTGGCCGACCTGTGTTTTCAGTAATAACAGCTGATGTGATCTGTGATTTCTGAGCCTCGTGCCAGCACGAGCGCTGGGTTTGCCGATGTATTTGGGTTGGTGCTCAGTGTGCTGGAAACAGCCCCTGCAAGAATCCAGATTCCATCAGGTTACAGCAGGGTTTTGTAAAAAATATCCAAAGAGCTAGGCAAAGGATTAGAATAAAGAGGTGCTAATAGGGTGCAGTTGGGACAGGAAAGGAAGCTGTAAAGAATTTAATGGAAAAAGAGGGTCAAGGAACATAAAAAATAAAACAGAAAGAAAAAAAGGCTTTTTTTAAAAAAAGGTGAAAGAGTAACAATAATAAAGAATGAAAGATTCTTTTATTTTTGCCAGTTTCAACAAAACCCTTAAAAAAATCCTCTTCTGTGACGTCTGATTTTAAAACATGTCAGTGTATCCAATAAGCTTTTAAACCCTGCTTTGTTTTTCTCAGATGCTGGGCTGCAGTTGGAGAGTTCTGATCTTCTCCTTGGCCTCATGAAACTGTCCCTTGCCCCACATTATTTGGCTCTCCCAAGAGGTGGCTGAAGTTCAAAGGGATATATAATTCACAAAGCACTTTGGGATTGTGCTGGAAGAAAGACCTGTTATTAATAATATACCCTTTTTTTCTCCTGATCACTTTATATAGTGTGGTAAGTATTTTTTTATTACAATCTCAACAGCAACAGTCTCTTGCTCCATTTAAACAATATGATCTCACCCCATCCCAAAGAGTTTGTAATACAGGTTATACATGGATTGAGAGAGGAAACAAAGAGATAGTGTGGGATAGGGAATGAAAAGTCACACAGCACATCCAAAGGCGAAACAGAGACTGAGTGTCCTCTGACCCAGTCCTGTGCTGGCCATGAGACCCCTCTCTAGAGATAAACACTCTGTAAGGTGATTCTCTTAAATTTTGAGTAAAAGTGCAAATGTAGTTCAAAATGCACAAAACAGAGCAGGTTTACTAGAAAAAGGAGAGCATTGTTCCTTCTTCTGAACTCAGGTGAAGGACTTAGGTCTGAGTGGAAATGGGAAAGGACCTTATTGTAACAAGATGCTACAATAATTTTACTTGAAACCCTAAAACAAATTCAGGGCTCATAAAAAAAGCATTGACATGGTGAAAGAGAATGGTTTCTTTAAGATGTTCTTGGTCAGAGAATATGCAAAGCATGCATTTCTAATGTCTGGGTGGGCAAACGCAAGTGGAAATTTAAATTCTACAGAGGCACAGAGAATGTGCTTCTGAAAATGTTTCCAGTTAAAAGCATGTTAAGTGTGAAAGTGTAGTCTATACAGAGGGAGTGAGTGGTCTATCAGATCATCAGCAAGGATTTTGTGGCCTTTCCGGGTATTGAGCACATTTGGTGTCTGTTGTCATTGCTCTGAAAAAAAAAGGACCAATGAGGGTGTCACTGTGCCAGAGCTAATTGCTCCTGGGAAGAATTGTGCTGAACTGTGGCTGTAAATTGCCTGGTAACTCCACACAGAAGAGATACCTTGGAATAACACTAAGGGCTGGACCTGAATCCCCTAAGGAACACAATCTGGATACAGGAACTGAGTATTCTTTCCCAGTTTTTTTTGTGATTTAACCCAACTCACGGCCTTGATAGGCAGCAATGCCATGGTGGAAATGTGCAACAAAAAGGAGACTTTAGCAGGGGCTCAGGATCATAGAGATTCACCTGAGAAATGGCTCTGTGGGTCTGGGGGCTGTAACAGAACTGATGGCCAGGACCTCTCTTTGCTGTAGAGGCAGCTTGTAAAGGCAGAAGCTGCCTGTGTCCTCCAGTTACTCTTCTATATCTCTACCACCTGGAACTTCTCCATATACCTGCCTGGCCTCACTCCAGCCTCTTGCCAATGGTGTCCCACAAGGTCTAGAAGAAATATTTCATGCCAGGGTACAAACACAAGAAGATGCTTCTAGTTTCTGTATTTTTGAGAGAGTGACATGACAGAAATCCCAGCCTCACCAAATATGGGAAACTTTCTCAAGGAAATGACAATTGTTCCCTTGAAGGCATTGGGAGTTTGGCTCTCCTTACACACCTAGAAGCCCATGGGGTGCCTCATTATGCCTGTACTGAAAGGTATAATGGCCACAATATTGTGCAGCAGAAGTAACAGGCAGTGCAGACAGAAACTGAAACCTGAACCAGCCTGGCCTTACTGATGGATGACCTGACAGTGGATTGCCCTGCTCCAGGGCACCTTAAGCAGAGTGCAGGTTTAATTAGAAGAAAGTGTGCTGTTCGTTCATTTTCCCCATTGTTTCTGCAAGGAGGATTAGCTTTGTAGGTATGTTTCCCTGTTTTTAGTTCTTATTCAGCTTTATCCTAAATTGATTTCATGTTTTAACAGCTATCAAAATTGGAGCATCTATGCTACTCTAAAATGCTAAGCATTACTGCAGAGCAAGAGTGAAAGCTTTTGTTAGCCAACAAATGAAACTTTGCCTTCCTGTCTTCTGTAATTTTTGAATGATATCTTTGAATCTTTTTTTATATAACACAGATCAAAATTAATTCAGCTAAGCTTTTTACTATATTTAGAACTTATTACTAGATCTCTAATTACTCCTTCAGTGGAGAAAAGAGTCCTTACTGAAGAAAGCATCTAAAATTTATTTCATTATAATTTCCTGAATTCAGATTCTTTTATCGTACTGTCTGACAGTTAATCAGACCCTATTCTGTGCTGATTCAAGAAAAGAAAAAAAAAGGCTACTGCACTCTTGTCTAACTTCATACTGCAAGTTGCTCTGTATCCCTGGAGGCAGCCATGGGGAAAGGAAAACCATCCTCAAACAATGCAAGAAGGCAGCTTGCATGGAATCTGGCCTTACTGGCCACAAATTAAATGGGCTTTGTCTGAGGTAATGAAAATCTGACCTGCTCAACGAAAGGAAATGAATATTACAGCTGCTTACTGTGGCTAACAATGTGTCCCAATACTTTCAGACATTTTCACTGTGTTCACCAGATGGAGGCTCTGGAAATGGGCAATTTCTGAAGGAAAAGGATACTGGGTTTTAGTGGTTTTTAACTCCTTACCGTGACTGGCAGGGGTGTGTGTTACATTTCCTGACCTGGGGCTCGGGGCGATTCACTCGTTGGCAGTCACTGTCATTCACCAGTGTCATGGTCTTGTTAATAATTCGGGTACAGGACACAATGGTTTTCCGTTCTCCTGCAAGTCAAAAAAAAGCCAGCTCTGAACAAAACCATGGCAACTCGTCAACCAAGAATCAAAAGCTTGGAGTTCCCTCTGCAAGATTTATTCTACTACCTCTGCAAGCAATCTTATTCTGCACTTCTGCCTTACTTGTGTATTGTTATGCTTGGGTTGCTTTTTGTTTTCAGAAAAGCTACAGATCTTTCCCCACCAATTATGCAATTGACTCTTTCACAGGAACAGCAGGTTGGGCTTTCTCATTCTAGTGGAAACAGTTTGCTTTCGTTTCTGGTTCCTCCTCCACAGGTAGCTGTGCTCTGTGATCATCTCAGACAGATGTGCTGGAGCCACACAACCACCCCCCTCCAGTGACTCATAATGACAGGACAGTTGCCTCTTGCTGCCCTCCAGGCAGGAAGAATCATGTTGAAAAGGAGCAACTGTGGTTCAAAAGTGATTAAATGGGCTTGTTCATATTTGAAAAAGGTGAAATTAAGCCACTGAAATAAACTATTTCTCACCTGTTGGTCCTCCAGATATATTGCTTTAAAAACCCTGCCTAGTGGGAAACATCTCAGGTGGAGTCAGCATTTCTCACATACTGTGCATGAGGACAAACCAGGACACTGCAGTGTGGCCCTCAGGACTCAGCCTTCCCCTGTGTGACACCAGGAAGGTTGTGCCTCAGGGCAGCATGACAAGGACCAGTTGTGACAAGGAAAATGCTACTCCTGCACAGTGTGGCTTTGCCCTACTGCTAAATATTTTGTTTTCACAGAGCCTCTTTGTAACCCTGAGTCTGCATCAAATTGAGTTTATTCATGATCTGCAGGACATAATAAAAAATAATTCCAATTCAGTAAATAAAAGAATTTTAACAGTCTGTATGGAAAGGAAAAAGCCCTTCCTAGCTTGGATAAATAGTAATAGCATCTGGCAACCAAAAGAAAAGATCAATTGTCAAGCTACTACTGGTGGGAGCCATGTTGGCAGACACCAATTTGATTCAAATGTGCAGCAAGCTTGAAACAAAAATCAAAAGAGTCACAAATTTCCTGCTCATTCATGTGAGGGTTTAATGGCTCACAAATTGTTTTAATACATGAGTAAAAGTAAGTGTCTATTTTAAAGTGAGTTCTATTTATAAAAAAAAAATAAAATCCATGATTTCAGTACACTGAGAGCAGTGAATTTACAAATGTGAAGATGAACTCTCTTGCCTTCTGTCATATTGCATCATAAATAACTGAGTCTGCTCATGAAGAAATACTGGCCAGAATGTATGGAAATGATCTGCTTCCCTCAGGGAACAACCTCCTTCTTCCAGCACTGAAAATTCAGTGGACAGTGGCTGACAAACCAGTCTCCAGTTTCACAGCATCAATTCCCCTCAGGGTTTCAGGAAATCTGTCTTGGCACATCCAAGGGATCCTCTGAAAAGTGAGCTATGTCTTGTGCTCATGGACTCCCAGCACATCCACCCTGCAACCTCCAGGAGCTGTCACAGCAGCACTGCCCCTGTCTCATCCCTGGGGGAGGAAGTGTCTTTTGGGGAACATGCCTGAACACCTGTGAAGACTCTGCTCCAAGAATGTGATGGAGGTTTGAGATATGGGGCTGCAGCAGTGCCTTGAGCAATCCATGGAGCACAAACCCAGGTGCAGCCTCAGCCTGCGGTGAGGAGCCGACAGAGCAGTGTCCTTGCCAAAATCCTGGGTGAAAATTAACTGTGGGGACAGAGATGAGAGCTGGGAGAGCTGGTGAGAATGAGCTCTTGTTTGAGTTCATTATGGCAACATCCATTTCCATGGCCAGTTTCCATCCTTCTTTGGCAACACAGGGACACCTCTGTGATGGCTGGAGTCTGCAAACACCCTACAGCAGGTCTCACCAAGCTTTCAGTGTCCTTACCTCCTCCACACTGCACACTGCATCCTTCCCATCCACTGTGTGTCCAGATGTACAAGGAATCCTGTTGCTTTTCTGGCTCGCTTCTGTTTTCAGCAGTGTAGTTTACAGGAATAGTGTATTCGTAATGAATTCCATAATTCTGGTCATGAAATAACAGCACCTGGTTCAGCAGGGAAAGAAAGGCTGTTACAACACACTGCGCTGGGAAGGCCAACAGACTGTGGAGACAGTAATGCTAGAAATGCTGGCTTGGGCCAAAGTTTCAAAAATATAAGTACCTTGTGAAAGGCAACCAAATCATTATCTAGAAACCTGAAATTACAGTGGTATTGGTAAAACAGGGTACCTGCAGGAGCAATAACTGCTTATGATTTGTGAATATTTAAAACAGTCATGGAGATGTCTAAACCTGGAATTCAGGGCATAATTTTAAGCTTCAAATGCCATCAGCAGTCCACTGGCTATCCAGAGAGAAATAGTAAGACAACAGGAAGCATTAAATCAGCAGTTTTCACATAACATATTTTAATCAGCATCTAGAGCTAAGACATCTGAAAGAATAAGGTGAGCCTTCTCAAAGCAAAAACAACTAACGTAAAAAAATGTCCCAGGTCTCCTGGTAAATGTGACACTCAAAGTGACCATGATTACTCCTGCTGATAAGCTGCAGCAGCAGGATTTGTCTCAGAAACTTGAGCATGACAAGGAAGAGCCATATCATACAGCTGCTGGCAACACATTTTTTCATACTCTACATACTGCTAGAAGGTAAAACCTGCTTCCGACAGTAGGCTGACTATTTCCCATGGAGTCACATGTGATGTCTCCAGTGTTACTACTCCTAAATTCACTATTACCAGAGGAACAGAGAAAAATGCTTATTTTTTTTTTGCCACAGGCAGATGAGAATTCTGGTCCTGTTTTGATTTACATGTTGGACTTCACTTGGCTCTCACTTTCCCTGGCTTGAGTCAGAAGTGACTAGAAGATATCCAATGGAGTGTGAGGTCCATGGAATCTCAGTTACCACGCTATTAACAAATGCCATAGAAGTACTACTGTAATGCTGATGCTGTGGCTTTAGACTTACTTATTATCCCATAATCTCAGGAGGACAAGATAGGTGAATTGTGCTGGCTTTTGACTCCTACTGAAATAGCAGTGATGCCTTATCAAATAGGACATTTTAAGCAGGGCTCTCATAAGTGAAGCAAGCAGCTGCCCAATTAAAAAAGACAAATTTGCAAATGCTATTTTCCCCCAACAATAATTGTTCCCCCCTTTGCACAAATCATTCCTACTTAACCAATAATCTCACTAAAGCTGTCAGGAGCTCATTTAACCAAACAAATAAGTATGTGCTGAAACAAGGGGTCCTGGCAGCCTGTGAAGTGAACACTGGGGGGCTGCTCAAACTCAACACCCATGAGCTGCTCTGCACAGTGCAGAACCTTGGGCAAAAAAGCCTCTTCTAGAGGATGTGGGAAACAAAGACATGATTTTGCTTCAGCTACAGAGGGAGCCTTACTACCAGGACTGAATAGTAACGTTGAAACTACCCAGCCATTATTATAATTTCAAAGATGAATGTTGGTTTTTTTAAACACAATTCAAATACCAGGCAGAGAGCTTGAGTCCTGCTCTGGTTTGCTTGAAGTGAAAGAGATACAAACAGTCTGTTCTAGAGAACTGATCAATCAGCCTTGTCTCAAGCTTCTTTCTGCTTTGGGAGTGTTTGGTTGTCCTCTCTTGCGAGAGGAGGACTAGCACAGGCCTAGTTACACAAACATTGATTTCTCCAAGAAATACACTTACAGCAATGCACTTGGAGAAATGCCTCAAGTATTAAAAACCAGCTCCTAAAAAGAAATCCTTATTATCTCAATATGGGTGCAAGGCTAGTGAATCTAAAGGCCCATATGAAACCAATTTCATGCAATTTCGTAGCCATATATAATTGGGGGGAGGGTGTATGTGTGTATAATTGGTTTCAAATGCAGGTCACAATGGACTGACTGAAGCTTCTGGCTCGTTGTCAGTCCAGTGTATTCCACCACTGTTTGAACAACAGTTTTCTATTTAGAGGGAACTGGTAACCATCCTGCCTTTCTCGTGTTGAAAGAATGAAACCCACTACCCTGTATCAAGGAAAAGATTACTATCTGATTTGAAGCAAAGACTTCATGTGTGCTTTGTTTACCACTGGCAGGGATTTTAAGCCACATGTTTTTTAATGGTCTGGTAATTTTTACTTTCTTCCTTTTTAACAATTTCTGTGAGGGAAGATGAAGTAGGAACATTTCCTCTGCTTATGTTTGCTGAAAGTGCCAATCTGTACCTGGAAAGGATGCTCGTGGAGAACCTCATAATCACCAGTTTCCTATGTTAGCTACTCATTCCTTCACAAAGGGGAAATGAGTGTTTCTTTAAAACCAACATTCTACTGATGCTGAGGTTCACAAAATGCTGAGACCAGTAGACCTCAACCAAGTAATGCCCTGGAAGGTTCCAAGAGCTGCCCAAGGAACTCTGCACAGCATCTTCACAAACGGTACCTGTGCAGCTCCTTTTTCTTAGGAAGACCTGGGCAGTACAAGATACCTTGTAGGAGTCCTGGTTTCAGGAGGGAAGATTTGTGTTAAGGACAAAGTCAAGCAGAAGCTGATGTTTCTGATGATGAATAAGGTGCCTGTGTACACATCTCCTTTGTGTGGGCAGACTTTGAATTACATGGGCAAGTCAGGAGAGTGCTGGTGTGCCCAAACCTGCACCACTGACTATTCCAGCACAAACCTCTTTGAATCCAGCTTTACACTGGCCTGTGAACCTGGTAAACTCACTCATCTATCTGAGATAGCAAGACCAAAACATCTCAGGTTCCTACGCCACCTGCTTTGACATAAAGTACTGACAACGTGAAGTGTAACTACTATTTTGTGTGTGTGTGTGTGTGGCAAGTTCAAGCATCTTTAGAGCTTTTCAAACTGGGTCAGGAAATGTTGCAAAATGAACACCAGCAAGGCAAAAAAACATCAGGTGAGGAAAAGGAGAAAATGCTGATTTTCAGCAGTGCTTACAGATAGCCTTCAGCGAACAAATGTGGCAAAAAGTCACAAGGAACAGAAAAAAATGTAATCGGATAAAAAAGTTACAGAATACAATGAATACATTAAGATACTCTGTGTTTCTATGCAAACTGTAGAAACTGTAAAGCTTTCTGCTGACTTTAAACTAGTAACACATACATGAGACAGGCATCATTACAGCTGTCTTATAGATTACAAAGTCAAGGTTATACCAGCATTAAGGGCCTGGCCCATGGGTCACCCTATCACCCATTAGTGACAGCTCTGGGACTACAAGCCTGCTCTTCTCACCCCTGTGGACTTCCCACTCACATTCTCATACAGCAGCCACATGGCTGTTTATAAAATGACATAGTTAACAGAAGGACCATGCTGAACATTAGGAAAAAATTTCAAAAGCACCTTAAAATACACCCGATGGATAAAATCATATAAAGAAAACAAGGAACATTTCAGTGTGTAATCAAGTCACTGCTTAAATTAAAATTTACATATATCATCTGTACCTGCTAAATCTGCAACTCTTCTGCTGGAGAACAATGTATTTAAATACAGAATATATTCTGGCATAAACTGAGAAGGTATTTCAGCAAATATCCTTTTATGTGTGTGAGCAGGTATGTCCATGAAATAAAAAAAGTCCTGGGAACCTAAATCCTCTAGAATGGACGCTTCACATTGTCTGTGACACATTACAGGGTTACTGTAACTGTCCTGCACTGGACACTGCATGCTTTCCCGGGATACAACATCATTTATTTCAAAGCAGTTTCCCCAGCCCTTGCAATGCTGCAGAAGAATGCAAAGAGGGGCACTACAGCATATCTTGAAAACGCCCTGCTGAGGAGGCAAACAAACAAAATTTAACTTTCAGCTAGGATATAAACCCTTTATGTTGCATCACTTAAGAAACACAAACAAAGGATATAAAGTTACCATCAAGTGCAGTGGTATTTTAGTTGGTCCTTTGGCAGAGATTTTCTCCCACAGACCCCTCCGCACGTACCGGACAGTAGTGCCTGCGATCTGAAACTCACCAGGAAGCTCAATTTTCCAGTCGCTGTTAATGGATCTCTTACTGGAATCTTTTAAAGCTGGAATGAATCAAACACCACAGAATGAAATGCAAGCAAATTTGTCATTACAATATAGACTATTGAGTCTTTGTCTCAGGCTACCTGAACTACAAGATGCAGTAACCTTGTAACAGAAATGAGTTTAAAAAAAAAACAACCCAACACTCTTAGATGACTCATAGTAATGTTTTTAACTTGGATATATTCTGAACTTCAGTTGATGAAGGTATTTCAATCATTAACATAAAATTCATAGATCATTTATCTCTAAACTTTCCTTCCAAATGCAACAAGACAAATCTGCAATTTTGTTTCCAAGCAGACTTTTTTTTTTTTACTTTCCAGCTTTTGAGACTCTATTTTCCTAAGTTTTCCTTGAGAAAAAGATCAATCAAATCCCTGTTGATACATATGTGAAGATTTGCAAGTGCAAAATATAACTGATCCTGAGTCTGTGTGTGCTCCACAAGGCAAACATTGAACAAGTTGGCATTTAGTTGTCACAGCTATAAAGAGAAGTCAAGTTACAAAGAAGAGGCTGGTCAATGAATGTGAACTTGGCCACTCCCTTTTCAGAGCTGGACACACATGCATAAGGTGAGGTGCTATAGGATCACATCCATCCTGTCAGGCAGTGCCTCCGTGCATCAGTAAGGCCAACACAGAAAGCTCTACTGCAGAAGGAAGATGAATATTGAGAAGAAAAGATACTTGGAGTAGTATGTCCTTTCTTCCAGCATTAACTACTGCAACAGGATCATTGATTTCCTTCAAACGCTCAAGGACAACTGCAGCCATAAGGACATCCCATTACTGTTGACTCATCAGTGCCAGTTGATTTAGGGACTGATGTGTTTTCTACGTTAGAACAGAAGCACAGTTATCCAGATGTCGGTGTGATGCACTGAGGGAAGAGAAAATTGGCAGATCCTGTTCCAGCAGAAAGTGCCAGGCCCCTTTGTGGAGCTCCATGCACCGTGATCAAATCTGCCCTGACAGCAGACAGACAGAATATCCCGTGTGTTACTGGGCTTCCCCAGTTCAAGGTTAACTGTGTCTTTTGGCTAAGCCTTTAACAAGATGTTTTCTTAACCTCCAGCATTTCATGCCTATTTTATTCTCTCCCAGTAAAGAACACAATCTTGGCCTTCACCTAACTTCAGTGTGTTGCAAGGAGGTAAGAGGAGCTCTTTAAAGCCTTTGCAAGTAAATAAGAAATCTTCTGTTGTCATCTCTTTGGATCAAGCCTCCACAGACAGCAAACCCTCCTAAGTGTGTTTGGGGTATATATGATTTGAAATGTCTAATCTTTGGAGGAGTCTGGACCAAGTGAAGGTCACAATGTTCTCTGCCTCTGCATGTGCCTTTTTGAGGACATGTACCCTGGGAAGCTACTGGAAAAAGGTGGAATATCTTTCTGTCCTGCTGTACACAACCTTCTTGACAGCTCTCATGGTCCTACTGGAGGCTCCAAAATCAGGGCAAAGGAAAACTGCAGGTATGGTTTTCCCAGGAGAAGTGGGATGTTTTACATGGGAAGATGTTTTTTCTGAGGAAGCTCTCTTTGGCATGCAGCCTGGGAGTACGATGATGTCCTGGTATTTGCATGCTACAGCAACATAACTCTGTCTGCAGCTCACTTCTCTTCCTGCTTTGTTCCTCCATCTACAAAGTACCTGCTGCAAGCTTCAGACAAAATTCTGAAGCAGGATTGCTTCCCTCTGCCAAAGCCTAGTGGCTTCCAGGCAGATCAAAGCAGCCATCAGGCTGCCTTGAGGAGCCATGGACATGACTAATCAAAGCTGGGGATGAGATAAAGCTATTTCCATGCAGCATGGCTGACTAGTTAAGATATCCCAGCACGTGCTCAAAACTGAATGACTTAAACCATGCTTTGGTGCCAGCTCACCATCAAAGGAAGACAGCTTCCTGATGAAAACTAAAACGTTTCATCTTCGCGAACCTCTCCTCTGGATAAGGTTTGATTTTGATTGCTGCAGGCACTGCTCCCTTGGTGACTGAGAAGATGGAGAATTTGGAAACAGACCTATTCCCCCAGGGTGCTCCTTGAATACAGCACGAATTACACTGGAGACGCAGCAGAGCATTCGGGCCAAAGGGTTTTTACCCATTTGCCTTAACTGCTGCAGCTACAAAATCTCCATGTAAGACAGAGAACTGCCTTTCTCCAATGGCTTTTGTCACAGGCAACTATTGCAGGCCTGGCTCTGTCCAGCCCCAGAGGTGACAGAACTAAACTCAAAGTTGTACAGTAGAAGAGCAGAAGAAATAGCATCAACCTGGAACTTTTGTTTTTCTTGTTGGTTACAAAGCAGGAACTGACCAATCTGTTTCTAAACCTGGCATCCAGTCAGATCTTTATTTCCACCTTGGGTCTCTCCAGCTTGCTTCCCAGCCTGTGGACACAAACTGCCCAGGCATTTCCTGTTCAAGGTGGTTTTTCAGTATAACAGCCAGCCAAGGCAGCCAGCGTGGGTTGCCTGTAGGTGGAGGGAAATTCTTCAGGCACTGCTCCCGGCACATGGAATAATGATTCCAAACTATGCTGGGCCCCTTTCCAAAGTGCTGTACCCAGTTCTGAGCAGAAATAGGACCTGACTGGACTCAATTTTGTCAGTTTTATTGAAATAGAAAATCCTTCCATACTCAGGTCTGCATTTAAGAGACTTATCAGAGTGATTGGATTTTGTTTTCTTGGTTATCTTTATTGTCCTACTGGAACCCCCCTGCTTCTACTCTTCATCTTAATTTAGCAAGATATTGGGTATTTTTCCTTTATGTCCATTGTTCCTTGAAAGAGAAAACCCTGAAAAGCTTAGAGAGGCTCTCCTGGCTCCTGACCATGAACCAAAGAGCTAAAAGCACTCAGAAGGTTTAAAATAGCCAGATTTTTATCTATCTTTATGTGATGCACACAGGGCCAAGTCCTGCTCTCAAATATACACAATCCAAATCTTCACCACCCAGTGGGGAAACATCTGCTTCAGTCAAGGTTATGTTGTCCCAGTGAAGGGCAGCCACTGCACGTAGGACTCGCCCAAACCCCGCACACATACCCTGTGCAAACCCCACCAAGACAAACAGAAAGGCTGGTTTCCAGAAGGCAGAGCATTTGCAAAACCCAAGGAAACACTGGCTCTCATTGTTCCACCAGGCTTTGCTATGTCAAACATTTTACGTGTAGGTGTAATCCTCTCCCAGCAAGCTGGCTACAGCATTAGTGGGAATACCAGCAGTAGTGGTACATGGCACAAATGGCAATGGTTCTGACCTAGGGGCAGCTGAATGACATGATTGGCCCTCTTTTTTCCCTCTCAATCTAGAGTGAAAGACAGAGAACAAAAGCGTCTTTCCCATTGATATTGCCAACTTTGGAAGCATCTCAAGACAGGAAAACAATGGCACTAGACCTGAAATCCTAAGACACGATTGCTACGTAAATGTTTCCAGTGCCTTCCTATATCTCCGTGTTGGATATTAATGTCTCCTTTGGGCTGTGGAGATGGAGCATTATAAGCAAAAGATGTGGAAATCAGAATACAAGAGTTCATTTTGAGTTTTGTTACTGATTCCCTGCATAGCCATGAACAAGCTGAGACACCTCAGTTTCCCTCTCAGAGAGCAACAAGCTAAATAATCCTCTCAGAGTTCCTACCACAGACTGGAGATATCTCTGGAAGCAATTCCATGGCCACGTAGCTCTGAGTGTGCAAAGGACATTTCAATGTGCTGGGTGTCCTTTTCGGCCTTGGACAATTTTCCCTCAATTCTCTGCCTTGCCACATGCTTCAGGACCACGGGGCATCAGCATTTCTGTGCCTTGGTTTCCTTAGAAGATAAAGTCCCTCAACTCTTGCACAGTAATGACACAAAAAGCAATGCCCCAAACACTGGAGAGAAGAGGCAGAAGACCAGACTGACAGACAGATGTGTATTATAGCTCACTGGTTGCATTTTACAAATGTCCTTTCAACCTTTAAGCTAAGTGATGAAACAACAAATTTGTTGACAGATGCTGCCCTACAACAACCTCACATGGAAATCTTACCCATCAACCATGTCTAAACCTTTGTTTCCAACAGGAAAAGGAGGAGAGCAAGCCTGTTCCCCTCAAAAGGAATGCAGAAGTAGAAATGAGAAGATTAAACAAATTGCTTGGCCTGAGAAAACAGAGGCAAGTGGACTAGAGGCTGCAGCCAGCCCATCTCAGATTGCAGGACAGCATCAAGTGAAAATCTGCTGCAGCAGGAAATGGCACAGGCAACCTCATGGTCAGGTTGCTGAGGGATATCATCTGCCTTGTCCTGCCTCTGCTTCAGCCTGAGCTGCACACCTTCCTCTCTGCAGCTCTGCCATTCCTTTCTCTAAACACACTGTTCTCTTCCCTGCTCCCTCCCAAAGTGCTGTGTGCTCCTGGCAGCTGTGTCCAACCCACTGCCAAGTTCTGTTCAGGAACTCTTCTGTCTATATAAAAGTATTCTCTGGCCCTTACAGGTTGCACAGGGCCTGTAAGTGTCACATATTATCACATCAAGCAAACATCATGAAACCAAGCCACAAAAGGGGAGACTGCAACAAAAATGAAATCAACAGATGCTTCCCTGGCAGCAACAAACCTATCATCTTACAGGTCACTTAGAGAAGGGTCATTTTAACAGAAAACAGAGTTGAGTTTGTGTCAAAACTTTTTTTTTTTTTTTCTTTTATCTTTTTACCCAGAAAGCTGTGAGCAGGTTTATCCTCAACCACTCTGATCCGCCGGGCACCTGCAGGGATCACAGCTGCTTCGATGTAACCTATGGCAGCAAAGGAGACAGGGATGAGAGCAGGGCAGAGGCATCAGCCATTCCATATCCCCCTATGAAAAACTCAACTCCAGGTTGGGAACTGAGTGAGAAACTCTTCAAATGAGATCCCTGTGCTGGCAGCCAAGGTTCAGTGCCGTGAGATGCATGGTCCTGACTCGCATTTCAGCCACGTGTGCTGCTTAATTGTGACTTCAGGCCTGTGTGGAGCCAATTTGATCTGCACCCTTCAAATCACCCTGGTTTTCCTGCAGTACTGACAGGGATGCTCAAGAATACTGCACAGTGTCACTGTCAGGAGCAACACTGCAAAGAACAGACATTTGAAATGATGTTTCCAATAGATGTTCCTGCTTTCTCCTCCAAAAAACTCAGCCTTTGTCAAGGCCGTGGTCAGTGTCAGAAAGGACTCACTTCCACAGAACTTTATGATGATGCTAAAACTAAACAATGGGAATTAGTGGGACAAATGGGGGGAAAATTGTTTTCATTCACACTTCAGCTTTATACAAAAGTTTTGTAAGATATAATGGTAAAGGTCTTGCATCAGGCTGCTGAACAGGATTCAACAGCTTAGACTTAATGCAACAACAGAGCTGAAAGTTTCCCAAGGGCAGACCACTGGCCACTTGTAAACAGTTTTTCTAATACTAACTTTGACTAACAGAATAACAGTAAGAATAGAAGCTAGAAGGAAATGTAGCCTTTTTTTCCCCCCACTATGGATACATGTGGAGTTACAGAGATGTTCCATAGGGTGGAAGTGGTGCCTTTGAACTATAAAGCAGAGGAATACTAGGGCACATTTCAAAGGTCTGGGAGCCAGGCAGTTTTTCCACTGCCTTCACTGGACTTTGAATCAGACCTCTGTAAATGACACTAATCTCATGACAACCATGACTTGATTCCTTCTAATTGGCCACCCAGTTTACTTTGCAGTGTTATCATTTGGCACCTTTTTGGGGTTATTGCTGTCCCCTTTCTTTTAGATGTTAAGCAGCTTATCCTGTATGTTCCCTCATCCCCTTTTTTTTGCTTCAAAGGGCTCTGTGAAACTGTTCTGTGTCAGTGATGCCTTTATGGGAATTTCGGGAAGTCCAGAGCAATGGGTTAGAGAAGTGCTGGCATAAGGAGCAGTGGCTCCTCAAGCACTCAGTTATTTTGGGGGAGCAAGTTTAGGGATGTAAGTGCTTCTGATGTGATACAGGGGGTTCTCAAAAGAGGATGGTCAAAGGAGCCTCCTCCATCTCAGACCTAAGTGATTCTCTTATTACTGTAACGTGGAGTGAGACTGATGGTTATTCTGGGTCTCAGACTATGGATTAATTTCCCAAATATTAAATTCATGAATAATGCCTGAGCTGTTTGGTTTCATCAGGTGCAGATGACTTGGGCCAGATACACTCCCTCTTGCCATGACAGTTGTATCTAAATGACACTTTTCATCTGCTCCTTCAGCTCGGTTCTCTTTGCAATTGTTTCTCCTTACTTACTCCTCCCTTACTCAGGATATCCTAGAAAACAGTCAGTCATCCCTTGCAGGAACACCAGAGAGAGGGGTAGCAGAGGTGCAAACCTTGTCTGTGCATAGAAGCCACAGTAGTGGCTCTCCCAGTTGCTTTTACAGGCAGCTTCATCAGGAAAAATCATTACTTCCAGGGTCAGTTTTTTAAAGGCAATACTGAAATCTGTTACGAAATCAAAGCAAACAGATGTTGGGTTTTATTCTAGCCATTGCCAGGAGTTGGTTTTTCATCAGCTGTGGCACCAAATTACAGTCAAAGATGAGTGTTTCAGATATCAAACATCCTCACTACACCCCAGGCATCTGCATAAAAACCCAACCAACAACCACCACCAGACAGAACACAGCAAAGGTGTGATCAGTGACAGTCCATCACGGGGAAACAGCCCCTGAGACACATCTGAACACCCCTGTTAGGAAGCCAGTTTGGAACATGCCCAAGTTTCAGGTAATTTAATGTACCTTCTGCAGGACTATGTACTTACTTCTTTTTCTAAACCACATGCCAGATACAAATGCCCAGAGCTAAATCATGCAGGGGTTGGTGACAAAGTTACTGAATTTAGTGGAAGCCAGTTCCTAACTTAGTGAACTTTGGATCTGTCCCCTGACCCAGCGGCAGGCAGGAGTGTGTCACACTTCAGGGGTGAGTGAGCTGTGGAGCTGTGCTAGAGGCTCAGCTCAAGCCATAAATACATTCTCATTTCATCACTGTGCCATGAAAGAAACACCACGTGGAAAAGTTGATTTTTATGTTACTTTTTACAATAGTAAATAGTGAAGTGTACACTATTAATAGCATATTAGTTTAGAAGCTGTTTAGCTTGGTCTTATACCAGATTTTTCTCCTCATGTAATTTCTAATCCTGATTGATGGCTTTGGGGGGTTGTATTCACAGCTCCTGAATAAGGAGAAACATACTGCATTAACTCGCTGAGAGCATGTGGCACAAACCTGACTGCTGACCTTCCCTTTCCTGTTGAGAACCACAAACTGCTTCGCAGTTGTGTGGATCTGACCTGTCCTTTCAGAGGTGAAGCAGAATTCTTGGGCATGTCCCACCAGGAGCATCGTGACACTCTCATTCATTATCTCCAGCAATATTGTGTGAGTTAGTGGTCGAATTCTATTGCAAACAGATTAGACACCATCCATGCAAATTTGTCCCAAGTACAAACTCAGGTCACTACCACCACTCCACGCTGGACCTTAGAGCTGGTGTGAGGCTTCTGGTCACAGATTCTTGACCTTTGAGATAACTGCACCAGGAAACATCTCCAATGTTTTCCAGGCACATTTTATTAAGTAAACTGTAACTGCAGATTTCCAGAAAGATTATCAAGTGTCAGCTAGAAAAACTAAAAAAAGTCTCAGAGTTGGCTCCGAGTGAGGGACTCTCTAAGCTCTGTTAGGTCTGAGGATAATTATCTCTAAGGCAGGGGTTTGCAAGGTTGGGCTTAAAGTTCTGCTTTAAATGAGGAACTGGTTAAAGACTGATGAGATCTGGCAACTATCAGGCAGTATTTTTAGTAATTTCACCCATAAATCAGCCTTTTAAGATGAAGCTCTGAAAATACAACAGGAGAACTTCATTGTTTGATATATTTATAGTGCTGTATGTAGTATACTCCACCTTGGGAACAGTTACTTTGGCACACACCAATCTTTCTGGATAATCTGCATTACATCAGTGTCTCAGGAATGTAAGACTGTGATTGAAGCAAATCCTAGATACAAATTATATGGTGTAACTCCCATTAGGAGAGACACCAGAACAAAGAGGTGGCTTTGTCATCAAGGAGATTAATATGTGAACTGTGGCTACTGTATCTTCATTTAAATGCTGGAGAGATTTGCAAGAGGAAAGCAGCCCACACAGAAAAATCCTTTGTTAGCCATTGTTATTATTCCCAGAAAGAACAGAAAGTTTAGTGTGAACTTCAGAATGTCACTGATCTACTACAAAACTGTTCCTCTTCTGGTTCACATTGCAATGACAAGGTGGACTCTGAGGTAAAAGGAAAATTATCCCATGGCTGAAAGTACTGATCTCTGGGCACTGCAGCTTCATATCTTATCCCTGAACACACCAAAATCAGGTGTGAGGAAGCCAACAGTCCTCACTCCATTATTAAACTTCCCACAAGTGCTTTGAACAAAGATCTCAGGGCAGAAGCCAAGGAAATTAGACTGCTCTGCCTTCCTGCCAGCCATGGCCAGCACAGGTTCTGGGATATTTTAGGGATAATTATCAGCTGGGCATTTCAGTCTCCACGACCCTTCCCACCCTGCACCTTTTGCTCAGTGCTAGTTTTTGCAGTGGAGTGGAAATTATGTGTCTGTTTTCTGAATAGTTGTGGTGATTCCCATTTTCTAACAGCTTGAAAATAAACCCCCCATGGGCACCTGTCCCCTTCCAGCCATGGGATAGCTCATTTGCAAAAAAATACTTCCACTGCAAAGCCACGGATAGATTTCAAAGCCTCCTACTATTGCTGTGAAATTGGTTGCTGGGATTTCTAACTTGCATGCTCTACTTACACTCTTATAAGTTGAGATAGATATATATATCTCAACTTATAACCCTCAGAGTTAGCCCTAGGGCTGTTTTCTCATCATTGAGATTTACATCCTATTGATAAAAAAGATTTTTTTGTTTTGGCTAAAGATGCTTGTAGCCAGTGCTACAGCACTGCTGGTCAAATTTCTTTTAAATAAGTGCTGGACAAGCAGCATATGCAATAAAAGGCCTGCTTTTTCACCACTTGAAAAGAAAAATTGCTAGCAAAGATCTATTCTTCCCTTCCCAAAATTATAGGTACAACCACTGGCATATCTCATCTTATGTTCTGCCATTGCAAAAAAAAAATCCAAGTATCTGTGGTCCTTCTTTTGAATCACAAGCAAATGAAGATCTTTATGTGGCTGATAAAAATCAAGAGAGACAGACACAGGTCTCTGAGCATTCCAGGCACAGCCTTGGAGCCTGGGCAGGAGTTGTTGATAGATCAGCTCCCCAGCAGACACCAGTCAAAGAGCTGTCCTTCATTTCTAGGTCCCCTGTACAGTGGCAGGGTGACAGAGGTGAACATCAAAACAATTCTGTGTTTGAAAAATTATTTTGTAAAAATAGGTACGGGGCAAACCTCCAGTCAAAAGGAAATCTCAGTCTAAACACTGCATTCAGCTGGCCTGCTGAAGACAGCCAGCTGCACACGAGTGTATGTGATGTTTAGCATCACAAATAAAGGCTTTTGACCTCCTCTCCAACAGAAAAATGGAAGCCATTTCCAGTTGGATCACCCTGGATCACAGGTGGTAAGATCTGAACTGCTGGACCTCCTATAAGGCATTTGAATGTTCCACCATCATGATTCACCAGGGTGTAAAAATCTCTGTGACAATTAAGTTGGAAAAAAAAGAACTAGATCTTGTTCTCTTTACTTGGTTAATGAAAATTTGCTTTCTTTTGTGCAGGTTCTCTGTAAGGAGAGGATCTGAATTTTGCATCTCTGGCAAAGCAAGTGAAACAGTAAAAGGACTTGAAGTTTATCCATGGCTTTTGATACCAAATTTCCCCATCTAATCCAACCAAAAGACAAAGAACCAACACCAAAGGATGTCACCAACACCCACTGACACTGCAAACAGCATTCAAGTATCTTACACGAGAAACACTTGGGGACAGCCTTTGCCTTTGCCATCACACATGTGGAAACCTTCTTACAATGACTATTGGTTACTAAGAAACAGAAAGGAGTTGGCAGGGATTTAGTTCAGGTCACAGGGTTTGACAACATCATTTGCAATCACACAGAGGGATCAATCCTGCACTCAGCAGAGTCCCACATGCAGAGCTGCTGAGCATCTGACCAAAGGCTGCAGCAGCAATTCCCCAAATAGATCCCTCTCCAAAACAATCACTGTCTTGATGTTTGAAGTCTATTCTCTTCCAAAACAATAAACCAGCATACTTGACTTGGATTGCAGCAAGGACATGGGGATTTGCCACTGACCTGTGCAATCACTTGCACATCCAAACCTTGGATGTTACCATCATCACCTTGTGGATTCTCCTTTGTACCAGCTTCTGTGAAAATTTTGCACATTTTGCTTAACTGTCAATTTAAAGAAAAAAGGCCTATTTTTTCTCAGGTAACTCATATTCACTTGTGATACCTCAGACCAGCCCTGGAGCTTTGCCTACTGCATGAGATTCAGTGAGTTCACTTTAGGACCTGATTCTGCTAAACAGCAGCATGTGAAGAGATGGGAGTAAACAAAACTTAGTTCCTTTTAAAATTAAATTTAAAACACAAATCAATAAATGTTCATGAGATTATATTGATAAAAACAATTATCTTCTAGATTATGTGAGATGGGTAAAAGTGGAAACATTGCATTGAGAAAGCAACATTTTGAAAGGTTTGTGCTCCTGGGATGATCAGCAAAGAATCCAAATGCTTGAACACCATGAGTTGCTCAGGCATTCCTTCTGATTAGGCTCCAGGGTACTGGGGGTGAAAGCCTCCTGCAGTGTCCTGGCAGCCAGGCAGCCACTTAAGGCTCAGACTGTTCTGTTCCTACAGCCTTGTAAAATCACCACCCTCAAGCAGCCTGTCTAGTTGGAAACGGGTGCAACTTCCTGGCAGGGACCCAGAAATTTCTGATTTATCTGCACAAGATGTTTTGTAGACTCCTTGGAAAAGAGAAATGATAGTTACTCTTCAGGAGCACATAAGAAGTTCATGATAGCTGTAGAAATGGAGAATAGGTGAGTTTTTCAATGGAAGTGAGAAAGTTTTTCCACCATTTGCATTAAATGCCAATGTCTTGACATAAATAGGTGGAAAATAACTGGGACACAAGTGTCAAAGGCAGGAAACCATTCAAAAGGTTGGCCAAACAATGCAATAGTACAATTGTCTTCCAGAGAGATGTGCAGGTGGAAAATCCTACCTGCATCTCAGAGGAGGGGACAGATCCCAGCTGGCTCCAGGTACAGAGGAGAAGGGCACAGAGGAAGAGGTCAATGAATAAAACCAGAGCCTTAGACCACAGTGCTAAAACCTTGATTAAAGGAAGCTGCTAAATACTGGTGTTCCTTTAGTGACTAAACAGAATTGAAGTGTGTGTTTAAAAAGGATCTTTATGTGCTTTGTGGAACTCAGTTCTGGAGTAGCATGTGTTGAATGTGGCAGTTCTGTATTTACTAAATGTGAAATATTTTTTTTCTGGACAATTCCTTCCTCTTGGAGCAGCTTGCAAGTCCTCAATGTGGCTTTCCCTCCCTTTGGCTGATTAGGATTTGTGATAACAGGTTTCTCAGAAGTGTAATAAGAAATCCTGGAACAAAGACTAATTCAAACATCAAGCTGTACATACATTAATGTTTAACAAGAGAGGGAAAACTCTTAACTCCAAGTGGAAGCTCCTGTATCCTATACTGGATACTATTGCTGGCAGGGAACCAGTAAAAATATTCAGAGGGGAGTGCTCTTTCCTTTAGCTGTGATACCCTGATTATAACATGAATTATCTGCAACATGCAGCATTCCTCATTCTGAGTTCCCAAAAAGCTCAAAGACAGTGCTGAAATCTGACTTCCCTTCCACTGGAAAAGACATGGTGATTTTGTCTTTTAAAACCATCAGCACCAGTGGCATTGAAAATGAGAAACACAACTTCATCCTCAATTTCAGACACAGGCAACTGAGTAAGAACCACACAGGGTATCACATCTGCAGTGAGTTGAGGTTTGTTTTGTCTTTATGTGTTCACTAGAACTGACGAGTCCAATGCTACCCATGAAGAGCTGTTACTGCCACTCTCAGTCTCCTCAAGCAGTTAAGAGAACCTCCCCTTAACTAACACACTCTGAGGGTTTACTCACCCATGCCCTTGGTGTGGTTGAAGTCGCCTTTCACCACCTTGCAGGTCTTCCCATCACCACTGCAGATCCCACAGCGATCCTCTTTGGCAGCGGAGCCAATGATTCCATCGCAGCCAATTTTCTAATGACAACAACCAGAGGTCCCCATTATTTTGTTTGCAAGGTAAGAGCATCTCTAAACACTGAGGTCAAGACTAAGAGCGACACCTGACTGAAAACCTGAATGGGAAGAAAACACTGTGAGTGAGGGGAGCACTCAGCTGGAATGGTGTTGAGTTGGCTATCTAGCAACTCCCTTCCTTGGATTCAGAAGATTTAACTTTCACAAGCACTAGTTACCACAGATTTCACACTAACCCACTCTAACTTCCTTCAAACACAATAGATTATACCACTTTCAAGTCTGTAGAGCAATTTCCACCTGAGGAGCTCAAAGATGACCCAGAGAAATGAACCACTACTAGTTTAGAGAAGAGAAATATTTGATTTTCTTAAATAAAACTCAACATGTGTAACCACAGTCCTGGTCATAGCCTTTCACCACATCAAAATTCAGAGTGCTCTTATCAATCCCAGTGCGCTGCTCACTTAATGAGCTCTGTTTTGGATTGGGATCCTAAAAGGAAGTGCAGCATTCAGTTTCCATTACACTTTTGCAATACCTGAAAAAAGACCTGATTGATCAGATGGGCTCAAGATACCTGCAATGCAAGAGTAGTTCAGTGGAAGCAGGTTCATATTTGGCCAATTCATGCCATAAATTTACTTACACAATTATTATATTTTCTACATGCTCTCACTGTATTAAGCAGAGACATTCAATTTTAAAATAAATAATAGATTCCAACAATTTCACCTAAAGTTTCATTTGAAATAATTTTTTCATAATCTTCTACATCTATCATTAATCTGTATAAATTGTATTCTGTGAATGTAAGACCCTCAAAATAATCAGCAATTCACTCCTAAAGCATAAATTTCTACTGAAATAAGAGTTGCTATTGTGCAAGTTATTAGCAGAGATTGCCCTATTAAAAATGAGTTAAAGATTTATTCTGTGTAGATAAACAGTTTCTTGGCAAATGAGTTAGCAGGACTGTCACTAATAAGACTTATTTGAATAAGGCTGTTGGGTCTCTCCCTCCTTTGCCTTCTTATGATGAAGCCAGAGGAAAGTTGGAGAGATATCTTAGGGAACGATCAAAACAACAAACATTTTGAAAAATAGGGCAAGCAAGGAAATATTAAGAGAACTTGGGCTGTTTATCTGAGCCTGTCTGCATGTAAGCCATGTAATTTGGACCTCAACTCCAACATTCCCCTTGTTTCAGAAGATACTGGCCACTGCCTAAGTCCAGATGTATTTCAGAGATCAAAGATTGCCAGTGTTCAGACGTGTGCTAAGGCAGAGTTTGTCTGGGTAAATCATTAGAGACAGACACATGCTGAGAAAGGATGATCATCCTAAACACATACCAGGGAAATGCAGCTCATTAACCGGCACAGCACGTACGTGGGTGCACAAGAACTTCAGGAAAAAGCCCATATAAATGGGAGTTAAAAAAGGGAGGAAGAAGAGCAAGGAGATTCTGGCAGTTGCAATTCTCAAGTCTAAACTTCACACCCATGTCCAGCAAATAATTTTGGGATATTGAATGTGATTCTGCTCCCAGAACAGAAGGATGTCCCAGCAGTTATCCTTCCAGGAAAATCAGGATGATTTATTAACGGGGTTGCTGAAAGGCAGCTGGAAATAAATGCCTGCCTGCCACCCTGCTGAGATACTGGAAAGGCTGTGTTTCATTTCAGGCTCTAGTGCTATCTTTTATTGTGTTGCATTGTTATTAGCACTATGTGAGCACACAAATGAATAAAGGGAACATAATGAGTGTTGAACCACACTTATTCCCAGTGCTCCATGAGGAGTCTGTAGGGCTCTAACAGAGGCAGGGAAAGAATGGGGAATTAGCAATCACATGCTTTGCATTTACGCCGGAGTTTCCCAGATAATAGAAACCAGTGCAAGCCAGCAAAGCCTTAGGAAGGATGAGTCCCCTCTTTTCTGACACTGGGGTACAAGACAAGCTATTTCCTTTCACATTTACTTGGTCACTGACACCCTTTGATTGGAGGGTCCCTTTCCAAAGGTATGGAAAGAGCATCCACTGAACCCACATATGTAACTCCCAAAACATTTGCTGTGTTTTACCTTTTATCTTCACCCTAATTCCCTGTGAGTGAAGAAACTGGGAATGGTTCTCGCAGCCTTCTCTTCAAAGGCATCATCTCTCTCATCCATGGGGCAGAGCTTTACCTCTATCCAGTGCTTGAGGACTGGAAGCCCCCCCTCAGATTTGGGCCAGGAAATGGTTTCTTACAAAGGAAAATCTTTCAAAG
Organism: Serilophus lunatus; assembly: GCA_013399895.1. Taxonomy (NCBI): domain Eukaryota; kingdom Metazoa; phylum Chordata; class Aves; order Passeriformes; family Eurylaimidae; genus Serilophus; species Serilophus lunatus. Next base: position 1,618,547 of record VXBA01004859.1, on the reverse strand, counting down.
AATATAACACTTCTCTTTCTTGGCTTCCAGACGAAAATTGGTGCATTCTTGCTACTTTATGGGGAAAAAATACCTTGGAAGCACTTTACTGTTGTCTATGTAAACATTAGAGCCCATTTCCCTCCCCCCAAGTCTTCCAACCATTTCCAAACTTTAAGTGCATTTAATAACAGTACATTTAATAACAGCACATTATGAAACAGCTTTGGCTAAATTTGACAATGGATTCCAAAAGCTGCAAAGTAATTTAGAAACACATTACAGTGACCACCTTGGTCACTCAGATCCCTTTGAGAACTTCTCACATGGAAAATATGGCCACTCTTAAAAGTGTAAAGGGGGAAAGACAGGGCTGAAAGGGCAAAACTCAGTGGGCATCACTCTTTGGGAGTGCCAGCAGTCCTTGGACTGTTAATTGAGAGATACATCCAGGTTTCTCCAAGGTGTGAAAGCCTCTGAGATTCCAGCACTGGGTGGAAAACTTGGAGCACCACCAAACTATCGAGTCTGTACATCATCAGCTTCTCACTGACATTCTGCTGTTTGCATTTTACTGTCAATCACTAAACCTTAGAGCTGTCCTCAACCTGCAGAAACCTTTCCAAAAAGAGGGCTTAATTAACCATATGCAAAGGGAAAATCCCAAGTTTCACTGCTCAAGAGTCAAGTTTTCTTATGGTAGAAAGAATCCCTTAAGATTCAAATAGTTCAAGGGAGTCTTTACCATCTCTACCTTATTTTGTGCTGCTCCCTTTACAGTCCAGTGCCAACCAAGATGAGGGTTGATCGAATTAAGAAGCCGGAAGGAAAACCTTTAAATTCTGAAAAAATAAAGATCTTTTAAATAACATTCTGTGCAATTTCTGACCCAAGAGTTATCCTGCAGATAAGCAGACTGTGTCCATGGATCAGCCCATCCATGGATACTCTCAATTCCATCAGTCTTGAATGGACTGGTGAGAAGGGAAGCAGTTCTGAAACATGGGAGTGCTGGCAAAAAACATAAAAGATAAGTCCTTTGGGACTTCAAGTCCTCAGCATGGACAATCAGAACTGTGTCCACAGGTTTCTAATCTTCAAACCAGGCAGTCTCCTACTCTGACACCACATTTTTGGAACTATCCATTGACCTTTAAATTGGCAGGTAACTGCACATTTGCTGAGCCAAAAGCCTGAAATTAATTCTCTTTAAGCTGATATCTCAAGTCCACCCTTCCTTCTCTCCCTCCCTCTCTTCTCATTTTTATAATTAAACATCTGAAAGCACTGCTTGTTGGGTGGTATTTCCAGCTTCAGTCATTGCTGGCTCCAGCATAGGAAAACTCCTCTTCTATTCCGACTACACATCATTTGGATTCTTCTGTGTGAACTATTTTCTGTATTGCTTGGCTATTTTTTAATGATATTTTTATTTGTATTTTCAATGGCTGTGCAAGAGCTCAATTGATACAGCCTGTGTGAGTATGTTTTGCTACATAAACACAATTATGTTTGTTATATACACCCACTCTGTGTAAGAAATGACATTGCAGGCTCACAAAACAGTAATGCTTCCCATATGCTGAACTAACTAGCTGTCTCAATGGATCACATATAAATATTGATGCAACATGTGCCATTTTACAAATTAATCATGTACAGAGCATGCTGGTTATGACAGATTCATCCACATTGCCGATTTTTTTTGTTCTTAATATCCAATGTCCATTGATACCTCCAGGGATGGACCACATGAAACAGGAATGTACATATGTGAGCAACTGACATTTAGATCTGAGGGGAAGAGAATTCTTATTTCCCTGTTTTAAACACATCTGCCCTTGTGGAGGATCATGGGTGTCTGTCAGGGTTTGTACAGGAGGTCAGTCTTGGACCCTAATCAAGCAGTTCATCTGTGAGTTACTTCTATTTCCACTCCACAACAAGTTTTGTGTGATGGACTGGAGTCCACGTGGGAGTCAGCTCAGCAAATAACCTCCTGTCATTTCCCAAGCCTTCAGATTTTCTCTGAGTCAGAGTAGCTCTGCTGGAACAGGACCTAGACACTGCCTATTTCAAATTAGCATCATCTCAACTGCATTAGCTCTGCAAAGACACTTTGTGCTTAGATCCCTCAGCAGCTCATGGGGGTGCCAGGCAAAATAATTCTTGATATCCTCTTTTTCACATACAGAGATTTAAGGTTATGTGTCAAAACTCCTGTGTTCGTGAGAGAACATGCAAATAATACAAAGCTTTTTCCCATCCCGGGAACTCCTTTGCCTCTTTCTATTATATCCTTTCCAGGGAATAATATGGAAGAAAAATAAGGGAAAACAGCATGTTTTACTTTTTTCATACCTCACTGTAAAGTACACTAAAAAACTAGTAAGACATCAACATAGTCTTGGTTTTGTCACTATACCTTACTCACCAAAAGCCCTGACACTCTTTTTAGCTTCAGATTACATTGCTACAGACAGAGAAATGGAAAAAAGAAAAAAGGCAATTATACAACAGGTTTCTATGGTTCAGACAATCCTTCTGGATTTTGTGCACATACACTAAATAATTTATCAAAGTACAATATTAAGCCAAGTTGTTGTATGGAGACAAGCTACCCAGTCTGGAACATCTTGTACCATAGTTTGTAATGCAGGAATATGAATAATACATGGAAAAATCCTCAAGTGAGGAGACAAAGCCAGAACTGCATGCATCAATCAAATGCAAAAAGTGGGTACTGAACATGTAAAAAACTTTGCCAGCAGCAGGTCCAGTAGACAACTTCAATTTATCCTCTGCCACCTGTGACCCTCTCCCGACACTCTGCCTCTTCAATTTGCAGAAACTATTTTTCCATTTTCCAATTTATGCTCCCCTTTCATATTGCATGACAGTCACTTTTGGAAGAAAGTAGTCCTGTAATATTTTTGTTGTGCCAGGACAGCCTAATATGTGGCTTATTATCATTGAATGTACTGTAGACTCATCAGCAAGTTAAAAGTAGGTGTGATAGGACAAAACTTAATGAGAAAATCACAGATAGAACAAAACTATCTTCACCTCTTAAGTTGTTAAATCACAGCAAAGACTGTCCTTGATCTCTAGCCCAGTTCTGGTATACAGGAGGTCTCTCTTTTCAAAGAGACCTTAGATGACAGCCTCAAGTACAATCTGTGGTCCCCACTGGAAAGTTCTCATGCTATCATGAGTCTCAGACTAATCCTCCTTTGAGAAAAGCCAGCACAAAGTCATGTGCGTCACAGAGTCAGCTGAGCAGCTCCTCTTCTCCTCACACTCCTGCCCTGTGACATCTGACACTCTTTTCAGCTCTACTTCTGCCAGCAGTTTTGTATTAACCTCAGCAGCACAGAGGGAAGGACTCTAAGAGGTTAGAAAGTGCTCTGCTTCCATGAGTGTTCCCTCATACGGAATACACACACAGCAGTCTTGAGGAGGAACAAAACCCTCAGGGAATCCTCCCTCTGAAAGCTACTTGTCACTTGGAGAGAAATATGAGAAGGTAAAACCACTGTGAGCTGTAGGTTGCACAGTCCTATCCCATCTCACCGTGACTTAAAGTCCGAGGCAGAGAAAGCAAACTGCTGCAAAGCCTCGATGAGCACTCACCCTCCTCCTCCTCAGGTACACCAGGCTGCTCTTGTTCTCCAGCCTGCTACAGATATTCTGTCTCTGAATAATTTCTAGAGAGAAGAAATTCTCCTTGCTAGAAAACTATGTGTATTTCAAGAAGAAAAAGCCAAAGACCTATATCCACATTGAACAGGGAATCTAGTTTGCTTAGAAGATTGTAAGAATAAGTGCATTTGAAATGTTGAGCCTCAAAATTAATAAACAAGAATGGGATAAAACTGAATGAAAACCTTATGATTCATCTCAAAAACAAGAGTGAGGTTATAAAAAGCCTAAATGATTTAGGAACCCCTATGGTAAATATAGAGCTGATTTTTCTCAGTGGTGTTTCTACGCAGGATCAAAGTAATAACCAAGTTCACGCACACCAGCTGCCTTCAGATGTAAGGGATAAATACAGAGATGCTGCTGCTTAGGATGATTTTCTTTCAGGGACAGCGAGGCTGTCACCAAAAGCTTCATTCACACTGTTCAGATTGGAGCTCAGCTCATGGTTTTAAAACTAAACTGTAATAACTTCACAAAGTACAACTGAAGGAAAACTCTACTCCCTTAGGGTCCAAACACAGTTGGGGTATTTTGAGGCTTTGAAGAATCTGTTCCCCCTTTTCTTCTCAAAATCCTCCTCTCCTTGACACCATTTTTTTTCTCAGCCATGTTCATGTACATTCATTCATCATCCAACAATGATGCATGAGTTCCACTTAGGAGCATCTAATGAAGGGAAAAGATCTATTACATTTCCAAGACTAAATGTTCACAGGCAATGGTTATTGCTAATTTGTCTGTTACACTGACAGTGTGTCATTCTGCCTTTGAGAGCCTCTGACTAGAAGGATACATAAGAAAATAAATAACAGTAATACCACCCTCTGATTTCAGCACTTATTCTCTTCTCCAGGCCCCCTGCAATGCTTGTTGCCAGGCTTTTTCTATGCTGGGTAAAGAAATAAGGAGAAAAGTAATTAAATGAATATGTCAATTAAATAGGTTTAATAGGCAGCTGGTTAGACAAGTATCTGTGGCAAATGGGGCACACATGGCAATTCTCAGCACTAAACTGCATGTAAGGCAGAAGAGTATTATAAATGAGTTCCCAAGGCTTTCAAATCTGCTCGGCTTGAACTGATCATTTTGCATTTTTTCTCAGCCAGATGCAAATGGACTCAATGTTCTGCAGCTGTCATCACCTCTCTGCACAGTTAAAGGCAGTTGCCCCCGACTCAGAGTGCAATTTGCTTTTCGTGATGTACCTCCAACACTCTGTGCTCACAAAGGAATTCATTTGGAGGGAGCTGGCTACTGCTCCTCCCTGGAAGAAGAAAACATGCATTGCCATAATGTCTGATTTACCATTTGTGGCTGATCTGCATTTCTGGAACAGTAAAACTGGCCAGCCCGGAGTAATGGTCAATGGCACACAGCTGGAGGTGCACAGCTGGCCTGACTATAAAAGATTATTAATGGATTTTTTTCTTCAGATACAGCTGAAAACAGGGAAAAATTAAGTAACTTGGGATGCACTATGAACCTGGCTCTATGCAAAGCACTGTGTGTCATAAAGAATCAAACTTGTAGTAACTCCCCAGACTCTTCTGTTCATATTCTTCATCAGAATAAATTAGAAGGACTGAATTAAAAATGCTTCTTCAGCAGCATTTGACAGGAAAACAGTGGGAAGTGTCTACTGCAGCAGTGTAAAATTCAATTCAAAGATTTTTCACTTCTCTCTTCGATTCGCTATTAGGGGAGCTGCTTTATGCCCACAAAGCCTCCCATACCCAGGTGAATATTGTGTTCATCCATGTCCTTGCCTGGAAGGATCTAAGTAATAAAAACTGGCAGCTCTTAGTCACTGCTCACAGAAATCAGAAATAATGCCAGATTTGAGGTGCCCCCAGGGCAAACCAGTATATCTCCAGTGAAGTTAGTGGAAATAAAGGGTGAGGCTAACAAGCTGTTCTGGTGGATACAATGGGCTGGTTAATACCCAAAAGAGGAATTCCTACCATAGGATACAAATCTAAACAAAGAGAAACTCAGAAGAAGGAATAATCCAGCATTGGCATGGTTGCAATAGCCAAGTGAAGTATCCTTCACATCACTATTGTGTGTGCAGCAAACTTTGAACATGTGCTACATGATTAGGAGAGAGAGAACCCACCAAGTGTCTGCCCTGTCACAGAGTTCCTGACAAATGACTTGAATCCAACTGCAACACATCACCAGGAGCACTCATTCCAAATGACTTCCTGTCATTTATGATCTTTAAATAAACATTTTCTTCTCTCCCTGCCCTTGTCCAAACCGAAATCTCCACTTATAATGGGTCTACACAACTCCATTAAATGATCAAGGAACTTGAAATATCAGTTCTAAAAGATGCCTTCCCTAAGCATTCAATGTGTTGTCTCACTGTCACTGTCTCACTGTCACTGTCCCATCACCCAGCAAACCATTATATTACAAAGATTTCCCACACCTAGTTTTGGTTCCATATGTAATTTGGTTAGAGAGAAATAATCATTGCAATGGTTACAGGCCATCACATCTTTAAGGAAAAGGGAATCAAATCTAAAGACTCTGAGGAGTCGCTTTAATTTCCGTCCTTCACTTGTCTGATCAGAGACAGAAGGAAAAAGCATGTTAAGGGTTTGGCCAGTCCATCCAGAGACAATCAAGGGGGCATTGACTGTCTCACTGCAGTAGAGCAGAAGCAAATATCCCCTGCATTCTCTCTAGTTTGCTCTCTGTGTCCTGTGCAAGACAATGCAGATGAAAGGCAAAAGAAAACTTGCTTTATCTGTGCTGAGGGCCACAGGATCTGCTCTTCAAACCTATATTCTCTATTGTGTGGAGATTTATATCTAATTTGTGGGAGGAAGGGAACCTTTTTATTACTGTAAGGGAAACAAGCCTTTCAAACAGCTTTGGTGAGTGCCCTACAAGTCACTCGCTTCAGCATTATATAGTAATAGTCAACAAAAATCACACAGGGGAAGCTACTCAAGAAGCTGCAGGAGCCAAGGAGCAACTGGTATTGAAAAGTTTCCTCAGTGTTTCTAGGCAGGAACCAGGTGGACCTGACAAGAATCATGATTCTGGCGACACAACACATGTAACAGGGTAGTGACAATTTGTAATCCAGTTTGCAGCTCCAGTGGGGTTTTTTTTAGTGATTCCTCTAATAGCCAAAAAGGAGCAGTCAAGCAAGCCAGATTTCCACTCCCATCTGCTCCCCTCACAGAAGTCCCTTCCCACCCAAGCCATTTGATGACTACACATAAGCAAATGTGATCACTGAACATTCCCAGCTGTTCAGCAATAATATCATACCTCGGCCATTTAGCATAACGCTTAGGCCAGGACACAGGGCTGTGGAGCACTTGCAATGGGTCTTATAAAACAGGGTTGTCCTCTGGCCTCAGAGACAGCCTCCCAGCCACCCACAGGGATCCTGCCCCAGACAGCACATAACACTAGGAATGAAACAAGAGAAAGTTACTCCACCTGGCACTTGCCATGTACACAGAGGTCGGTCTCGTAAGGCCCACAGGGAGTCCCATCAAGGACTCTGTCTGTCACCTGCACGGGAGAATCCTTCCCCAGTGGAGAGCAGAACAGCTCACATGGCTTATCTGGAAAAAGAAATGCAATAACTGCCTTTAGGAACAGCACAAGTGTTTGAGGCAATGGTGATGCCTTCTCTGCATGAATAGATTTGGATCTTTAAAGAAACATGAGCCTTTCAATTCAGGCCTGTCATTTCCCCACTTTAAAATCAATATTCAAAGGGTTACATTGATGAGGTTGGGCTTTTAAGATACAGGAAACCATTCAGTCAGTACACTTTCAGCAGTTTGATAAGAATGATCCCAGGCTGCAGCCAGGGATTTTAGAAGAATAAGTTCTCCAGTCCATTTCTACTTTTGATAGACTGACTTCTTGCTTCAGTGTGTCAGTAAGAACACTTGTATATCTACATTTAAAAGATTCTTGGATTCATATTACCTACTATTTTCTTAAACTTGTGTTTGTGACCCTACAAACATTTTTGTCAGCAAACTATGCTGCTAGAATAGCAAGAGAAAGAAACCTCAAATTAATTTAAAATACATCAGTAGAGAAAAGTTGCATTTTTCATCCATACTAACGACAATCATTATATATTTAGACCTCACTTTGGAAAAGCTACTATTATGTTTAGCTGGAGAAGGAGTTAAGTAAAAAAAGCCTTTTCAAAGATTTGTATTTATTAACTGGCAGCATTCAGCAGTGTCAGGGTTTGCTGTCTGCCTTTGCCATATGTTTAAGTAGCAGATATTTAGGCAATATAATGTTTTTCCTTTGGAGCTGATTCTGCTACTCATGGATTTCATCCAAGGAAGAATCTATAGACCTTTAGCAACCCATAGCTCCTGATGGGAAATGGAGAAAGGAATGAAACAGCTCACCCCTGGAAAAAACTGGGAGAGTTTTCTGTGACTGAGTCAGGGAAGTAGCTTTGTATTGTGCATTCATCCAGCAAAACTATTTGGAAAGGCAGGGCAGAGGGAAACAAGCAAAATCAGCCTGTCTGCTGGAGCATCTGAAGGAATTGTGCTCTTGGAGGGTCTGCAGTGGGAACTGAAATGTCTGTGCTCTTGTCCCGGCATCAGACCTCATTTGTCAGTGCTGGCACAGGGAAAGGCTTATCCAGTGTCTGGTCTTCTGGTGTCAGTTCCAACACCACCCTTCCCTGTGCAAGGATGTCTTTAGGATGACAAATGAAACCAGACTGGTCTGCTTTTCAGCAGAGTACAGGGAAAGACATTTATTGCTGCAGAAAGGACATTATCGTGATCCTGTTTCATATCCCACCAACATCTGGTTGAACTGCAGATGAACAGCAAGATCCAGCCAAGGAAGCAATAAAAGGATGCAGGTAGGACAGGCAACCATGCTGAAACGCCCCAAAATGACACACATTCCAAGGAATCCATCTTCTTCTAGTTCCAAATTGACCTGAACTTTCTGATGTTCAAATTCTCAAATACTCAAAAACCTGTTCAGACTGGGAATCGAGTTAAGGCACTTCTCTCCCAGCATTACAAAAAGAAGAGCAGAGAAATGACAGCTCTGTATGTTGTGTTATGGAAGCTAAAAAAACAGCAGGTCAGCACCAAGAACAACTAATTGTAGTCTGTCTGAATTTCAGCTGCAGCTAAGGAGGACATTTTGTAGCCTTCTCACCAACAAATGGGGAGCTCTGGAGATGAAATCAAGAAGGGTTGAGAAGCTACAGGGAAAAGAACAGCAAGGAATTACAGAGGAAGAGGAAAAAACTTACCATCAACAATGACAGCTGTCAGGAGGCTTTTCTTCTTGTTGGTGTATCTGTCGTGGGCCTGGCACTGCTGGTCCCTGAAGCTTGGCACACCCTTAGGGCAGGGTAGGTTCTCACACACGGTGTGCTCCACGCTGGCACCCCGGCAGTTCTTCCCACCTGGCCCCGGGCTATGCCAGGAAAAACAAACCAGAGTCAGTACAAAACACCCAGGGCAGAGGCAACCCAGAATATTTCACCTTTCTCCTCCCAACATTTGCTTTGCCCCCTGCCTCAAACACCTTCATGATGGAGACAGCAAATATCTCCTCAGCATGTGTCTTCTAATGTTCTGTCTTCAGCAGTTTGTAATTAAAGTAACACAGAAATAGCTATGCACTGCACTGTAAATAGGGTATCCAGGAACAAATCTGTGCAGTGAGTAATTTCCATCCATGAAAGCCATGCCTTTTTATACATTTATTTTTAAAAATGCAGAGAAGGCCACTAATCAAACATCAGGATTAAGCACTTACAAAACCTATTTGTTCTTATTTATGAGTTCCCAGAGAAGAAGGAAAACTCAAACTCTCAATAATAGCTTATATTTTCTTTGCAAAATAAAACCCAAGTAAGCAAAAGACTCTGTCATTGTAACAGATCATTTCTCCAGCTATTTGCTGATACTCTCCTGAATTTGTCACATACCTATCTCCCCAGCTGTAACCAGCAAAGATGGATAAAGTCATGTTCTTACTTTTCTTGAACTACATGGCCATAAAAAGCAACTCCAGCCAGTTTTTAACAGTATGGCAGTCCATTCCAAAAGCTTTCACCCCTCTCTCTCCCAGAAGAGCAATGAACATCAGGTTGTATCACTCTGCTAATTAGAAACCTTAATGTACATCATTCATTCGTGTCAGTGGTCCTAGAAGGATTTGCCCTGCTCATGCACACAATGGCCACAGCACTGGGCCTGTGATTTTCTACCTGTGCTAGACTTGATGAATCCAACATTTGGAGCATAAGAAACGTTTGATTCTGCATAGAAAACCTTTATGCCAAATTTAATCCTGGGTCAAATTTTTACAGTAGCTCCATTAATCCCTGAACGAGTGTCTGGAGCATTTTTTAAAGGAAATGCTGATCTCCAATGATACTGTAACACCACAAAGAGTCACAAGCACAACCTGAACAGGGCCTGCTCACTCTGCTAACACTTCTTTCTGCCATGGACACATGCAAGGCAGCAGCTGCGCTGGGATTGCTGCAAAAACCTCCTGGGATTTGTGTCTGCTGCCTCTAATTGTGAGATAGACACTGTGTCCAGATGCCTGAGAGATGACACAGGTCCTTCCCACATGGACCTTGCACTCACACAGAGACACCAGCTACACAAACTCTGGTTTCAGCACCATCTCTCTGGCTGCTCTGTGCATGCATGTGGGTACAACCCTAACTGACCTCTGAAATAGTGTTTCAGTACCACAGGCCTCTTGGCACACTTCAAAAGGATACTCAGGGTTTCATCATGCAAGATGAACAACTACAGTCACTCTCTCTGGTCTCCCATCAACAATTACATAGCTCTTGTTTATACACCTTTCTCCTCCTGCTTCACTCCGTTTTTGGGACTTCACCCACCTTTTTAAATGCTAGGGCCAAGAGTTTGGGCACTGCCTCTATCAGATTCTGCAAAAGAATCCCAAGGGAAATATCTCCTTAATCCCAGGTCCCAAGCCCTGTATATGTGAGCTCAAACACATGGCTGAAACAGTGACCGTGTAAGATCTCCTGGTAGACAATTCACAACCATCCCTCCACTGTGTTTGTGCCAAGAGAATCCACCCACTAATGGAGCTGAAGAAATCAAAGCCCATTTATACTGCTGTGACCCTTTTACATGACAAGAGGGGACTGGAGAAGGGGGTGGAGGTCTCATTTGGATGTTCTGTTTAAACTAGTGTTTTTTTCTTCACTCTGTATAATAACAGTCCAAAGCCTAGACTAGAGCACAAGGCAGTACAACTCAAAAGTCTGCACGTGCACACTGGCTCATGACACGCTCCTTACAACCATGTGGAGGCAATGCATGTAAATGCTCAAAGAAATTACAGAGAGGAAAAACCAAATCAAACAGTGAAGCAACTGGTTTAAAAATACTGATAGTCCCATAAGCTCAAGAGTCAGCTGGCAGGAGCAGAGATTCCTGTAAAAAAAATAAATCCCAAGACCAAATATATATAAAATAAAAGATAAATCCCTTAGCCAATATTTTTGGACAGTGAATAAACCAGCTGCAGAAGTGGGCTGATGCCAGGAATTTGAAGCAAAGGAAGATCACGTGTGTATCCCCAGCCAAAAATGTATATGAGCAAGAGAATTTTAAAATCAGTGTGCAGTGTCAGAGGGAGCATTTCCTGTAATTTAAGGAGCGATGATGAATGGATTTAGGTTTGGTCAGCCCTGTAGCTGACAGCAAAGAAACCAGTTCAGACCCTTTTCCAGGAAAATGAGCTGGTAAAATCAAACCTGGACATTACAGACATGCAACTGCAGCTCATGTTATATAAGGAGAGGAATAAACTAAAATATCCCTTTCAACAAATACAGGTCAACAGCAGCCAGTGTGAGCCTATCCATCATCTAGGCAGGCCTTCAGAGTGACTGTGTTGCTAGCCAAAATTTCAGCCCTAATTTAAAAAGAAAAGCTTCTCGCGCTTTTTCCGTGGAGGAAAACTTAAAATCTGAATCAAGTTAGAGATATACCACTTGGAGGGCTGTTCCCAAGATTGTGAGCAGCCTCATCCATCTCAGAAGTCATAATGCTCAGGGGTGGTCAGTTAAATGGACCATGGTAACCTGTTCAGGCCTCTCATATGAAGAAAAGACTCCAAGATGGACCTCAACTGACCCGAGGGACGAAGGACATGGGAGATATCAACATCTACTTTTCCTCCTGAATCAGGAAAACATCCAAGCCCAAGCAGAGAGCACAGGCTTATTTGTAGTCACTGTGTGGGAGCTAAAACAGCACCCACAGCACTGTGTGCATGAAAACTTTCTTTCTCCTATGCAGCACACCCTGATTTACAGAATAAGTCAAGGTGCTTCACCAATACAGCTCTGGGACATGACAACTATTGGCAGCCACTCTACTTGCTTCCCAAGCCCAGAGCCAGCACTCCCTGTAAAACTGATCTCAAGATATTGGCTCAGTTTGTTCTATAGATCCAGACTGGCCCCTCCTCATTCACTGCAGTGCTGGAGAGGAAACACAGCATCGCTTTTTCTGCCAAACTCTGCGTTTGTAATTAAACTGTATCTATGTTTGAATCATTACAATGGGGCACTTCCAATGGTGACCCTTCAAGCCACTTCCACACAACCTACTTCACTCCAAGTCACTCCAGGATTTTGACCTAGTCCTTGCTGTTTCTCTCATGGCCTCTGCACAGCTCTGCTGCCCATTTCCTCCCTGTACTCTTGCAGCAGGGACTGTCCAAGTGCTACATGTGAAAAGAACCACGATGATGTGAAGACTCACGGGGGGTTGTCGCATTTCCTCTGCCTGAACCGCACTCCGGTGCCGCACGTCCGGCTGCACATGCTCCACTGGCTCCACATGCTCCAGTCTCCATCAACGTGCTCAGGGATGGGAGTTTTACTGACACACTCCCCAGCTCGGCACCACTGCAACGCAACTGTGTTAGCACAGGCTGGAAAGAAGCCCTGATCCTGCACATATTCCTGCTCAGGTGGACTTTAAAAGGATGTCTGAGGGATTACAACAAGCACATGTTTAGGTTTATGGAGATTTAAGGCTTTGGTGAGGGAAGGAGGTGGGAGAAGGAGAAAGGGAGGAGGTGAAACATAGAAATTCAAGTGTCACTCTCAACAAATCCCTGAAGGGAGTTCTGTCATTAAAAAAAATAATCACACAATTGAGTCCGTTACTTTACAAAGCAGGTAATTATCTGAATGGTAAAGTCCCACTATTCATGGAAATTGAGTCCAAAAAATTATACCCCAAAGCAGTGCCTTCATCAGCATTATTTCCAGTATGTACAAAATAACTGAAGTATTTTGGACCGAACTTGGCTAAAGCCCCAAACCCCTTTGATTCTAATAGGTTGTGTTGGCTCCTGACCAAGCAGAAAAGTGGGCCTGTCCAGGATGTGACACAGTGAACATTGCTAAGAGTCACCAGGACTCCTCTAGTTGGAAAAACTCAAGATCCTTTTGTCTCAGTTTCCTTGTCATGCTTTCCAGGATCTAGCTTTTCTTTTCATTGTTTGTTTGCAATCAAAGAAAAGGTCCCTAATCTTTGATTTCAGCAACAATCTTTTTAATGTTATCCTTTCTTACCTCCCCAGCCACACAATATATGAAAAGCATTACAAACCAAAACCAGTAAGTAGGGGGCTGGCAGTTACCAAACCAGTCAAGTTCCAAACATATATAGAGCAAATTATGCCTCGAAAATAACAGAACATCACTGAATTTGAGCTAAACATTGTGAACTACTTTTAGAAACTATAATGTTTTCAAGTAGCCTCTTTTTCTTTCCCCAACTTCCTCCACTCCCCAAATGCCAGGCTAAATGCTCTGCACTCTTTCTATCTCAAATATAGCCCAGAACATGATAAGCCCAGCTCACACCTCCCCCAGCAGCACTGAGCAGAGGTAACAGAAGTGAGTGCCCTCAGCAGCAAGGCCTGGGGTTCTCCTGCATTTTGTGGAATGCTTTGACCACAAGAACTTCACTACTGAACTCTCCAGAAGCTACTGAAATACACATAATACAAAATCACAAACACTTAACCCAATCCAGCTGTTAATCGAGCAGTTTCTGTAACAGAATCAGTATAAGACATGGGTTTATGCTAAACACAGAACATCTTGGACACATTATTCCCAGTGCTGGAAAACAAAAGTGACTGCTGCTGTGCACTTTGATTACCTTGTCTGCGCCACATTCGGTGCCATCCAGAGGGGGGTCCAACTTTGTTTTACAGGATGTATCTCCTTCCACCAGGCACCAGAGCCCAGCACACATCAAATGCTGTAATCACAAAGCAAGGAGGTGCAGTTATTACTTTTGGAGATGTCAGCTATCATTATGGGATACACTTCAAAGCTCAGGCAGTCTTTCTCAAGTGAATCCAGAGGCAACCAGTTGGTTTGGGAGCAATTATTTTTTAAGGGTCAATTGGCATTAAGTGGTGGGGCTGGAAACATAAAAGAGATTGATGGATGCCACTGACAGGAAGAAAACCTATCCAAAACAAGAACTGTGTTATTTAAACAGATTTCTTTTCACAAGAATAAATCTGGTCCATTAAATAAGAATCCTATATGGGAGGCCAAGCTGGGTGCTTTGGAACCATGCCACATGCTTAGATGTCCAAGATGTTTAATTAGTCTTATTTTTTAAATAGGATATTTAAGTAACGCCGTCAGCCCTGCTGCACCTGGTGGTAGCAACAATCAGACAGCAATGCCCCTTGGGAGAAGGCGGAATGAGAAAGAGGAAAGGATGCCATGGTGTGCTGTGCAGCAGAGGAGGAGTCAGTGTGTGTTCAGGGATGTTACCACTGACCACAACTTTGGGATCTGCCAGATCGATACATTTTCAGAAATTGAGAAAAAGAACCAGGAAAAGGGGCCTTTACATTGTTAACATTTTCCACAGCATCCACCATGCTTTGCATTCCACTGAAGTGGATGATTTCAATACAGTGCTACATTGCTCAGTACCAAAAAAAAAGAAAAACAAGAGTTACATTTCTTTCCACTATTGTTCACATTTCAGTGTAACGGTAAAAAGATGAGAAGCCTGACTCCAGGGCCAGCTGGTCTTGTCAAGATTTATTGCACCTCATTAAATAGTTGAGTCAACACACTTCAACCTTAGGGTTCTTTCCCAATGTAATGTAAGAGACTGTGGGTGCAAGTGTGTTTTGTGTACAGGCATGTTGATATGTTTATATAAAATAGATCATGTCTATATAAAAAGATCTGTCCAAGAAAGGGTGCAGACGAAATGAATCCCAATCCCAGCAACGATGTAGAACATACTGAAACAAAATAGTTACTGCAGCAGTATCTGCATCCTGCTTTATTTCCATATTTCTTTCTGGAAAGAGGATTTTGCACTATTTAAACCCAAAGAACATTCACAAAATCTGGAGGCAGATGGCACAATTCAGGAACATCTGTATTAACCACAACACAGAAAGTTAGTCATCAAACAAACAACAGCAAATACACCAGGGAAGCCTAAACCAATTAATTTTTAAGACATTTCCCCTGAACTAATAAAGCATATGGGAAAATATCAGGCGTTAGTAATTTGGACTAAATGACTGTGACTAATTAGTGGTTTACCCACAGCTAAGAAAGCAGTTAAGCACCAATTAACCCTAAGGACATCACATATTGTTTTATTAGATAGGTATAGTGAGGCAGAAGCATTGACAAGGCAGAGATTTCAGAGTTTACTGAGAAATACATTGTTCCACACCATAACTCCCAGATTCTCAAAACCCTGCCTTCTGCAGAGGACTAAAATCCCAAAGTGCATCAATGAACTGTCCAAGTGCCACAGAAAGAACACTGATCTAGGCAATAAACCACAGTGTGAAAGCACTACCAGCAAAGCCTCCTTCCAAACTGGAATATTGATAGGTAAAATAAAGGGAAGCTTTGGAGAGCAAGGATGCAGATAGCAAGTATTTCCACTTTTCCAGGCTTCAGCCCCTGTCCTACATATAACCACAAAGCTTCAGAGCAGAATGTAAGGACAAACACTCCAGTCTGATCTCCTGAATGACTCAGAAAGAAATTGTGCCCCCAGAAGGAAGCCCTCTGCTTCTGTTTTCACTGAGAAAGACATCTTGGCTGAAGATGTAATGGAGTTCATTACATCCCTAAAGAAGTTGCTCTAGGTACACATTGCTAAATATCTGTGCGTTATGCAAGGCCAGTATTTGTTAAACTTCAGCTTCAAGTCCCTGGATCACAAAATGTGTTTAAATTAGGGTTAAATTCTCCTCTTTGATATAAAACTGGAAAGAGGAAGGGGGTGGTGGTGGAAACAAAGTCATAAAAATGAAGCAGCTTTTTGTACTAATTCGGTTGGCAACTGGAATTCATCCACAGCCCACAAGAACGTGGAAGGTGATAAATCCAGATCACATTCCCAGATATGAGCCATGGTGTGGGGATGCAATGAGCAGAGATAACCTCAAAAAGTGTGTTTGTACTTGCAGAACTACAGAACTGAGTACAGACTACAGATACAGAGGGTGCAAATGTTCACATACACGTGTATATTTGTATAAATATCTGTATATGTATGTGCGTATGTTTGTGCCTATATGTACGTATATGTATGCATATGCATAATTATAGACAAATAAATAAAGGAATCATCTCTATTAGCAACATCAACCTTTCTGAAATTTCCCATCTTCGAGGTATGGAAAACACGAGATTTTTACAGCATCCCTGTGTCTGACTCAGAATCCTAAATGCAAAGCACATTTCAGGAAACAGTTACAGAAAAATCTGGTACTGGGGCTGGAGCTCTGTGTTCTAGTGCCACACCACTACAAAGCTCAAACCTTCTTTAGTGCAGTCCCCTGCATTTAACGGAACATTCAGATACCCCAGCAGAGATTAAACCATCAGCTTTGCTATTGTATGCTCCCGAGATGTTTTATCATGTTAATAGCTCATTTCAAAAGAGATCATGTATCTTCCTCAGCTACAACAGAAACCCAAACAAAACTCCCCATTAAACAGAGCCCCAGTGAACCAGTCACAGCGAGTGACTTTTTAATGGTTACACAGCCAATTTTGTGGGGAAATATCCGAGGGAGAAATGGCAGGACTTGAAAGGAAGTTGTTGTAGATGAGTGGCAGTTCAGAGCTTACACTGATACAGAAGAAGCCATCAAAAGAACTGTATTATTGCTAATTCTACATTCAGCAACCAGCTTTCAGATGGCAGGTCTCTGCCTGCAAAGTATTCCCTACAGCGTTCAAAAAGTGCCAGTGAGGATTTTCCAATGATAGATATTTTGCTCTGGAAAAATATTGATTTGTTGAAACTGTCTGTAGGGAAAGGTCATCTTTGGATCAGCTCCCAGTTTGAAATATTTCCAAGAGCAAAACAGAATTTTAAAAAAGTGAGATGGCTGCTGAAAAGCAGTATTTCGATAAAAAATAAAAATTACTTGCTTTAAAAAAAAGAAACAGTTTTTCAACTGAACCCTTAAAGAATTTATACAGAAAGAAAATAAAATCTAAATATTGAAATAAAATGAAATTTTTATAAAGGTGCAAATTTAGACTATCAAAAACTGCTGGAAGATAGGAAAGGTTGTCCGCACAGCTGTTAGAAACCAGTCCTGGGAGAGGTCATGATCTGGAAACTCCCAAGCTGGGAGAGATCTGCTCAGCGGGTGAAGGTTTCTGGTTACAGGTGTTACAATGGCATCTTATCTGACAAAGGGGCTCCACTGTGCCAGGTGTTTTCTCTTCCCCAAAGCCCTTGCAAGCTAACAGACTCCTGAGAGCTTAGAGATAAAGTTTTATCCTTCTGTTACAGGTGGAAAGATGAGGAACAGAAAGGGATTAAATGTTCCTCTGCTCAGTGTCACAGCCACAGGCTCCCACTGCCTGCTCCAGCAAAATCCAGGGTAAAACCAGAAACAAGTCCTGGGATCCTCCCAGGAACATGTCTGGCTCTGGGCCTGCCCACCTTTCACAGCTTTTCATACTTTTTCCCCAGATGATGATGTTTACCTTCCCTGTGACTCCATCCCACGTGTGCCAGCGGGGATGCGCAGCATGTGAAGCTCACACGGCTCCAGGGAAGGATCTATTTTAGGTTTGTTAGCTCAGTGCTGCAGCTGGAAGTGAGGAGAAGCCAGAATTAATCCAGCCAGCTCTTTGCCCCATAGGCAGTAAATCCAGAATCTGCTGGTTTCTGGGTTAGCTATTGCATCACCAGTGCTGCTAAAAACTGCATGATCCTGTCCCATGACCTCATATGGGCTCAGGGAGAAAACAGGGCTCACACTTCCTCACCTCAAAACCTCAGGTTATTACCTACAAGGGAAGCTTCCAAATTTCCAAAGAATGAAGAGAATCCAATGAATAAAGATGGAACAACTCTACAGAAGCTGGCTCATTCCCTATACATTCACTCCCTCACCTTGGTTTCATCCAAAAACCAGAAACACTTACTTCTCCTGAGGATGAATTTGCCTTTTACCCACTGGAAAGAGGAACCTCCTATTTGTAGCAGCAGAATTAAACCACCATGAAACCAATCTTGCTGCCAAAATGAGGAGTTTATGAATAAGGACTTAGGAAGAGAAATTATCCTTAAGGAAAGGGAGCAAGAGACCATGTAACACACACACATACTTGTAAATAGGCTGGCTTGCAATGAAGTATCAGAAGTCTTCTATTTTACCAAGGTTTTGGTTGAGCATCCTGCTAAACTTGAGAGAAAATGTACCTCTAAACAGAATCCTAATTAACACCTATTAGGTACAATAAACACACACTTTACTCTCACTTTCCTGTCCACAACATTATGGAAACGTTCTTGAAGCCTCAGAACATGTTTCTGAGAAGGAACTCTTTACACAACAAGGTGACAAAAACAATGTCCCCAAATTCTACACCAAATCTATTTAATTAAATAATCTACTTAATGGGTGTACAAACAACCCACAATCTACAAGAGATCTCAAAGGAGCCAAGCACTGTTGTTTGATGGAGCTTCTTGCTGCTGAAAACAAGATGAAAATTGGGAGGCATTTTTGAAAAAGAGCCACATGCTGTCCCAGGCAAGATAACTGTGAAACTTGGATCCATGTACCAGTGGCCAAGATGCTGACCTCTGTCTAGAGCTGATATTCCAAGGAACAAATGGTAGGTCCAATAAAGGAAACATCTGCCCAAATGACAGACCTGATCCAAAACTCAGGGGAAGGCTTGAGAAAGAATCACTATCCCAAAATATTCAGGCAAGGGTTGGTAACCATTAATGTTTTGTTTTAACAAAACTGGACAACAAACCCACGGATTCATAATGTGTGATTTTATTCATTGATGACAAAGAAGAATTGATGATCTTTTTGCTGAAGAAAGTACCTCAGCTTTTATTATAAATAATAATCATCATCTTAGATGTAATTAGAAAAAGTTTCTGAAAAAACATTTCCCTGTTTTAATTACCTGATGACAATCTTGTTTCTTCAGAACTTGCAGCAACTCAGTTGCACACTATGCTTTAGAGATAAACAGGACCAATAATCTGCTTGCTTAGAACAAAGAAACAAATTTAGAGTTATTCCTCTTTATATTAGCTTTATCATCAATTAATTCCAGTAACTCCATGAACAGCCTCTTCATGAACTCTTGTGTGAGTGGAAAGTCACCAACATCAGATACAAGTGTATAAAATCCAAAAGGTTGTTTTAACTCTTGTGGAAATGGCCCTTGACAGTTAAAGAACTTCAAGGAAATGGTCCTTGAGAGATAACTGCTTTCCTGTTCTGCTCTTGTCCTTGTTAACACTACAAAAATTCAACATACTCATTTCTTTGATTTGTTAATGTTATGTATCAGAGAAATCAAGACAATCTGAACCCAGCAAACCTGGAGGGTGTAACACTGGGTTGGATCCTCTGGCCTAGGTGGTTTGATATCCCTTACTCCAACACATGATCCCATATGAAATGTACCCTTATACATATGGAGTGATACCAAGGGCTTCTCTAATCTACAATTAAAACGTAAGAATGTTTTTCTTTCATCTTTCTGGGAGAAGGACTAAATATGTCAGCTCTCCAAACAGTAATTTACCATGATATACTGCCCACCACAGACAGGTTTGGATGTCTGAGGTCTGAATGAAATACAATCTTCAGTCCAACAGCCTTTCTAAGAGCAGATGAAAGGTGAAGGATTAGAAAACCCCAGAGCTCTCATGTTTCAACAACATTAGCAAAAGTAAAACCAGGCTATTCAAGAGCTGCCCAAAACACACTTGCAAAGAGGAAGATGAGCCCTGACCTCTCTGGAGTGGATGCAGTGGAAATCTTTTGCCAAGTGTGCCATCATCTCTCATAGTAAAACTGTTCCTGGGGCTCTTGGAATGGTTCTGAGCATAGATGGTAAGAGACAGAGAAACATAAATATTCTACACTTGAGAAGGGTTTGGCCAACTGCAAGCTCTTCATCCCCTCTTGTGAGGAAGTTAAACTGGAATTAACTACTTTTTTATTGGAAATTTGCAATGCAGTATCTGGAGACTGTTTCACTCTAGAGGAGATACAAGAAATGTGTATTTTGAGAAGTGAAGAGTAGTTTGGGATCCCTGACTGGAAATACTTGAAGGAGGGGAATCTTTCACAGCTGATTTAGACTCTAGGCTTCTGGAAAACCCAGCAGCTTCCCTGAGACTCAAAATCAGACACTAAAAAATGGATGCATTCAAACCCATTACTTCATTTAAAACTTTAGGCCATGACTGAACCTCCTGAACATTCATCAGCGTGAAAGAAAACCTGAAAAGAGCAGCAGTGTCAGGGACACAGCACAGAACTGCAAATGTGAAGGGTAGTGATGAAGCTGCACACAAGGAGGTCAGTAAACACAAAAGGATCCTGTCAGAGAATCAGGGGAAGACTCCCAGACTGCCAAAGGAGGCACAAGGAAGTAGAAACACTTATTTTTTAAACTGCATATTGGGAAAAAACCAATGGAACATGAAAACACTGTCTCTAGTTGTAGCCATTTCTGGTGCTCTCAAGGACAACAATAAACCTTCTCCACCGTCTAAACTATTTCCTTGCAAAGCACCCTTTCTATTTGACTTTTTTCACACATCTGGAATTAAAGTCATAGTTAAAAGAAAGAGATTGGAAAGATAGTTCCGGGGGGGGGGGATTAATAAGACATGCAGAAATTCAAGAAAAAGAGAAGCTTTATCCACTTTTCCACCAACACACAACTCTCTGCCTTGCTGAGCCCAGGTTTCAGCATCTTAACTCAAAAACATAACATGTACATGTTACCTCAGGTGAAGAAATAATGGAATTATCTTCAGGTGGTCAAACCTCGAAGAAATGCAGACATGTGGAAGAAGGCACTGGAATAGAGTCACTCCTTTGTAACTTAGCTCAGGAGAAAATCAGCCCATGATGAAAGAGGGCAAGAGCTCTGGGCAAGTTCCATGATCAAACTGATCACTCCCATCTGACATTGTGTTTGCAACTTTAAAGCCTAAAATTCTGACTTTGCACTTTGCAACATTCATCCTGTATTGTCTCCACTAGGAGCAATGTTGACTCAACAGAGCTCCCAGTGAATTCCTCAGGCCTTAACACCTGATTGTAGGATATAAGAAGTATTTAATTGTTTAGAACAACAGGCAAAGTTGTCCATTAAAAAGCCTCAAAACAAAACCCAAACCAAACAACCAAAAAATAGGAAATTAAAAGAATGAAGTCACAGATTGTGTTTCTTGGCCATGGGAAAAGAGAAGAAAGGGACTGTAAAATAAATATAGATATGTATATACATACTGTTCAGATGTGGTTGTAAAGATTATGAGAGTTTTCTCTTGAAGTGTTTTGCACATGGGAAGTATCCAGAAGGCCAATAGGAGAAGTCTGAATGCCCTTCAAGCTTGTTATACACTGCAGGCTGATACTCCTTCATATTTTGGCTAATTTTGTAAAGTTCAAACTTTAACTGTAGATGCCACATCACAAGGCTACATTAATTCTTTCTCCCTCCCCTTGTCTCTTAATAAGAAATATAAGATCGCCAAGCTCAAGTGTTTAATTCTTAATAGGCTCTTTCTATTATTGTTAAGAGTGTATTATGTTTATATTCTTAAATTTCCACACTGTAGTTTTATAATTTTATTTTGGTTCCACTCTCTCTTTTTATTTTTCTTTAAACCACTGCACCAGAATGTGTTTTGACCATCTTCCAAACTGAAACACGTACAAAAATTTCTGAAGCATTCCAATAATTGTAAACTGGGCTGTGCTGCCCAGGCAGGAACTCTGCTTCTCTCTCGTTCTTTCTCTCTCTTAAACAAAAAGTATTTCCACTGAAAATAAAGAGAAAATAGTCTTCTTGCAACATGCAGGAGTGAAATAGGACACTTTGATTTCATAGAAACAGACAACGTGAAAAGAGTCTGAATTCTAACAACCTACATGAGTAAAACTATAAACTATAGTATGGCAATTAAGTAAATTGTTACCTTCACTTCTCAAAAAAATCCACCTTTTTTTTTTTTTTTTTTTTTTAAGAATTGCCAGGCTTCCACCCTGCAAGCCTCAAGAAAACCCAACCCATCCTCTTGCAGATTTATTAGTATTATTATTTAGACCAAGTCTCTGGTTGTACAGAAAATGACAATGCAACCTATTATTTTCAGGATAAATCAGTTTTCAATCTAATTACTGTGTTCTTGTAAATATTCTGTATGTTACTAAATGATAGGGCTCACTATCATCACTGGCATCTTGCAAATGACCCTGCAGAGAAAAGGCAAACAAGAGACCCATTGATTCCCATGCACGGAGTCCAAGGGTCCACCCCACCAGTCTCTTTGCAAGATCAAGACCACAGGGAGACCCACAATTGCTTAATTATATTCACCACCATACCATGAACTATGAAAACTGAAGGGATACATAAAATCCACTTGATCATTATAATTGCTCCTCTTTCTTTACTTTGCTTTTTGATTCCTGTCCTTTTCCATATTAGCCCAGAAATCTCTGTGTCTCTTTTGGCTTGCAATCAATTTTGCCCTCCTGTTCTGTAGCTTGTAGATCTGGGAAATACCTACATTTGTTATAAAACAACTGGAACTCAAAAAAAAAAAAAGAGTAGAACGAATTCTAGCTGGTTTAATTTTCCTACAAACAGTGTCATGTCAAAATTCACATTCTCAGATACATCTGAGTTGACAGTGTCCCTGGTCAGAAAACAATCTCTTTGTAGCAGTGCTAATCTCTTTCCATGTGCCACTTCAGCCTAAGCCCAGTTTTGACTCAAAACAATACTGAAAGATAATGGTTATGTAAAAACCTGCAAAAATGTGTTAATAATAAATAAGCCCAAAAGTTTATAAAACAAAAAGCCAAACACTGGATACAAGAGATAGAAATCACATTTGTTTCCATCAATATGATTTCAGCGCAAAAGCCTCTGTTGTACCAGGCGTGACGGTCCGAAAAAAAAGGATTAAACACACAGCATGTTTTCATGTGAGGCTATGAAGGTGTTTGGATGCATTTCTGGTAAAGAAACACCATCTTTCCTCCATGAGAGAGTCAGCATAAACCACCCATGTGCTGTTCCTCTTGGAATAAATACAGGGGAGCAAAGGGTTAATGCCTGCTCCCTGCAGAGCCTTCATTGCCTGCCTGGGGTTGAACTTTCTGCTTCCCCTTGTGTAGGGGTCAAATGAATTCACAATAGTTGATTCATAGCACAGTGTGGAGCTGAAGGATAGGGGTCAGACAGGTTGAATTGCCTGTAATTTGCACAAATGCTTCCATGTTAGCCTCAAACTCACGTCAACATTTAGCAGCAAGAATTCCCAAAGACCTCTGAGTTTGGGGTGCTGTGAGAACACACTTTGCAATGCCAAAGGTGAATTTCTGTTTAGCTTTTTCCAGTTATCATGATGTTGTTCACAGTTACCCATTTAATTTCTGCTAAAAGCAGCTTGTTTCCCTCAAAATAAAGATCATTGTGCAACCTCTTAGGTCGGGCACTGCAAGGGGGTATGGCTGTACAGCTTCCCACCTGGAAACAGGCAGCATGCCTGGGACAGTAGAGGCACATGTGTACATCCTGCTAAAAAAAGCATTTGCATGGATCAGATAATGCCTGACATTGGCAACAGGAAAGATTAACAGAAGACACCATGTGAAAGCACTTGGACCTCTTTGTATATTACAGGAGAAAACTGTGTAACTTAGCTATGAAGGGGGAACTACTGAAGAGCCTTGAGAGATTCATTATCACCCGTGAAATCACAGAATAGAATGGTTTGGGTTGGAAGGGACCTTAAAACTCATGTAGTTCCACTCCCTGCCATGGGCAGGGAGACCTTCTCTATCTCAAGTTGCTCCAAGCCTCATCCAACCCAGCCTTGAGCACTTCCAGGGATGGGGCAGTCACAGCCTCCTTTTCAGGGCCTCACCAATCTCACAGGGAAGAATTTCTTCCATATATCAAGCCTAAATTTCCCCCTTTCAGTTTAAACCCATTCTCCCTTGTCCTATCACTCCAGTTCCTGATGAAGAGTCCTTTTCCACCTTCTTTGTAGGCTCCTACAGATCCTGGAAAGTGCTGTGAGGTCTCCATGCAACCTTCTCTTCTCCAGGCTGAACAGCCCCAACTTTCTCAGCCTGTCTCTATTGGGGAGGTGCCCCAGTCCTCTTATCAACTTTGTGGCATCCTCTGGACTTACTCCAACAGTTCCATGTCCTTCTTATACTGGGGACACCAGAACCATACACAGTATTCCAGGAGGGGTCTCATGAGAGCAGAGTAGAGGGGGAAAATCATCTCACTTGAGAATTGCCCAACTTTTTTCTTACTCAAGTCCTCAGAAAAAAAAACAATTCTTCTAAAAAGCCAGGAAATCTTTCCTTTCCTGATGATGGATAAAGACTCACCCATGGAATACTCAGGTTGAAGTTAATCCAAAATCAGACATCTGGATCTATCTCAAACCAATAAAACCACAAGCAGAACACACACCAAAATGGACTTGCAAGCCCTCAAGGTCCTGGCAGGTAATCTTGCCATTTATTATTCATGAGGTATAATAAGAGAAAGAGTGTTTTTCAAATAAATAAAAATTTATTGTTCTCTGCCTCACAAGCATCTAGGCTAAAAGGCTGATTCACAGCTCCTTAAAGAGGTGACATGCACTAGTAAATCTTACCTAATATTGATGTTACAGAACCAGATCCTAAATTGCACATCTCAGAAGTCATAGACTATAACAGGCTCTGAACTATCTGACTATCTAACTCGGGCTGCTAATAGTTCATTTTTTAAAATTCTAGTGTATTAAAATGTAGATGCAGTGTTCAAGCAAAGGAAAAAGTAATGTCAAGAGGTTTAGTACATGTAAAGCTGAGCCTTCCTCATATGTTTCAATTTCTGTTCTGCAAATTTGGAGCAGAACAAATGCAGGATAGCTGGTTTGGCAAACTTAGCATTCTGAGAGCAACAGTTTTATTCTAGGGCATCTCAGTGATCATTAAAAACAAAATGGAAGAAGAATTTTGAGGATTCAGTCTCAAAGATTCAGATAAAGGTAAATATTCATGGATTAACTTTCTAGTTGGAGCGGTGTTGGAGGTCCAGGCACTGCCAAGCACTCAAGCACCTGACTCTCTGTGAAGGCAAAGAAGATCACATTCCTTCAAAAAATATGAGCTTTGATGCCTTTAAAGGAGAGAGTTTACTGCATAGAAACTTTCTGCAGTTTCTCAAAAACACTGAAATTTTGGAATCATCGAAGCTCTGAAATTTGCTCTAAACCAAACTGCATGGCATTTTTGAGCATAGGGCCTCTAGTTTGCCTGGTATAATTATGTAGCTCAGCTATCTCCAATGAAATATTATAATGTAACTCTGAAATATTATAATGCAACTCTTTTATTATATAAGCAAATAGGCAGTAGACACATGTAATCATAAAAAGATTGAGCAGGCTCATTTCCTGAAGTTTATTTCCTTTTTGTAACAAATATTTACTGTCAGATGTTTATTGCTTTTACATTTGGATTTTTTTAATACTTTATTGAATTAAAAATACCACATTACCATTGGCTAGAAGAGGAGACAGCTATATTTGCCAATAATTTCTACAGCTAATGCCAGTGACCAGTGCCAATTTTTTTTTTCGGTTCATATTTTTGTAGACAGCTTTGAGACTTATGATACAAGCGTTCTGCAGATGAGGCCTGAGAAACACAGAGGTGAAAAGAACACAAACTTTGGAGATTTAAAAATCAAAAGTGATCATTTCCTCTAAAGAATTTCCTTTCATTGCTTTCAAATGCCAGTTCAGAGCAGCATGACAGGATGCAACTATTTACTTAAAATAATGGCTTGTGACATAACTGATCCAAAACTTCACAGGGTGAATGCTAACTTTTAATACAATTCTGTAACAGAGAAATAATTCCAAATAAGTGACTGCAAATTGGTTTTAATCTGCTGAAGTTGTATAAGGCTTTTCATTAGTAAAGTCCACACAAAATATGCTTTTCCTTGGGAGATACTAAAGGAGTGATGGAGCAAAAGAGCACAGTTTTAATTGTGTTCTAAAGGTGTGAAATAATAAGACTGGTGAAAAATCTTGGGAGACACAAACACCTGCTGTCTGTATCTTACAGAGGAGAGCTGTGCCTCTTGGCACATTACTCTGGCAAACAACATGTCTCTGAAGCAATTCCAGACCGGACATGCAATTTCTGTGTGAGAAAGGCTGACCACCTACCAGTGGGCTGACATTCTCATTAGGCCCTGGAATATCCAGAAACAGAATGTTGGTTTTTTTTCACAAGAAGGGAAATAGCAAATCACTATTCCAACAGCAGTCAAGCTGGGTGACACCCACACAAGTGGAAGAACTTGAGTCATGCTGGGTAGATCTGGGGCTTTCTTTATAGACCTACAATATTTCCCTTCCAGTACAGTAGTCCTGGTGGTCTGCATTTTCTTGATGGAGCTGGGAAATACAACCTATCCAGATTCTTTTCTTATTGTTTTATATTAGCTAGTTTCCAAATCCAAAATAAATAAAACAGCTAATGTGAAGCTAAGAGCATGTTCCCAGGACTTGCATGAGTTCAACAGTTTTAGTAATTTGGCTCTGAGAAACATCAGTTATCACCAATTATTATTTTATTTCTTAACACTGATTTAAGATCCCAGGCTTGTTCAGAATGGGAATAAGGGATGACTGAAAAAGATAAATGGCTAGTTAATAACAGCAAGAAACCTGGCTGCCTCTTGCCTGTCTGTGTAGGAGGGGATGCTGCCAGCTGGTGCTGCTGACCCAACATGGTGCTTTGTGACTTTCTCCTGGATACCTCTAAAAGCATTTCCCCAGTCCCTGTCTAAAGTGTGATACAGATAAGATCTGCTCAGAATGACAAGATCTAATTATCTGAAAGATCTTCAGAGAAGTTTAGCTGCCTAAATTCCTCAGGACAAGTCATACAGCCTCACCTCAAACACAACCTACTTCAAGAGACATCAATGATCAGTGTTTCCATTTTGCCAACCAGCCACGTGATATAAGCCAAGCTGCACTCAAATACTGATTAAACATCACACTGCCTAGAAAACACATGGCATTCTGCACAAAATTCTGAATGGCCTCATCAAACAAGCAGTCATTAATATTTTCTTAGCACAGAGTTTAGAGTCAGCTCCTAAGAACACCACAGTGATCTGAAGGTGAAGTCTACTGAAAGATCCAGACAGTCCTCTAAGCTGACTCTGTGAAAGTAGCCAAGCACTCTTGTGAGGGAGAGACTTTCACCTCAGCTGAACTTCCAGGAAAACAATCTCTACTGAGTATTTCAGCAAAACAGTGTCAAAAGGGAACAAAATGCAAACACCACTTTTTCTGGGTCTGCTCTAGGAGATTAACAAGGGCAGTGTGGGGAAAGGAGGAGGAGTATCTACAAATATGCTGCTGACAGGGAGGTCAGGGGGAGTTTGGTTTTCTATCAGCAGCACCGAACACGCAGAAACTCCCGTTAAGCAGCTCAGAGGAAAGTACAACTCTCTTTTCCTCCTCAGTGCTCGACAGCTTTATCTCCATTTCCCACCTTGTTTCCAGGTACAGCCCATGAACTCTTACCTCCATATTCTTGCAGAATGTGGCATTGGTCCCGAACAGAATCTGGCACTGCTCGTCGGCGCTGTAGTGCATCCCCGGCAGCTTGTGAGGGAGCCGCACAGCAAACTGGCTCCGGGGGTCTGTCACCAGCAAACACGTGCTGACCTTGGACCTGGAGAGGGCAGGAATTACAGGTGCCTTGAAGGGAAAGCACCTCTGAACTGCAGTGTTAGATCACTGCTACAGAGAAGCTGTTGTCCTCTCTTTAATCTGATGACCTCGTGGTGAAACAGTGGTGATTTTTCTCAGCGTGTTTCTGGGAGCCTTATAAATAACAGAAAACTATGGATAGAAAGGTCCTTGGGAACTCACCCTTGGCCCCAGGCCCCAAGGCAGAATCAGCTACATTCCAAACATCCTGGGTTACACATTTGTCTAAACTGTTCCTAAAAATGTGATGGGAGATTGAGTTCTACCCTCAGGCTATCTGGCCCAAACCCTCACAAGCCTTACAATGACAGCTAGAAAGTCTTCTGCCATGTCTCACCTGAGTCCTCCCTGCTTAATGTTGAGCCCTTGACTTCTTACCATCACAGGCATAAAAGAAAGATTTTTCTCTTTGCCTTCATAAATTGGAATATTGCCGTCATTTCCCCTCTATCAGGGGCCAGATGCAACCAGATGAGTTCAGATGCAACTTCTTTTTCAACTTCATGCCTTTAATGTAACAGTGGATATCACATTTCTTTCATTATTTCCCTTTCTTTCCCACCTCTAACCCCCAGAGTGGGAAACTTTCCATGCTAAACCCAGTCCTGGCAACAAAAGCAGTGGCCACTGTGCCAGACACTGCTTGTCAGAGCTGCACAATTGCTGAGTTCAGACAATTCCAGGGCTTGCTGTGGTACATGAAAGTTAACAAACAGAGGACAGAAAACCTTCCTGAACTCTGTAATATGATGAGCTGAAACATGAATGCAATGGGAAAGAAGTTTATAGTCTACTGTTTTAGACCAACACTCACTGAGGAGTGAGCAAACACATGAGAATTACCTCCAGGCAAAGTAAAGTTTCCATAAAATAAAAGTTATTTAATAACAAGACAAACAGTAAAAGCCACAGCACAAAGCCATAGCATCCTTCAGCAGAGATTTCTGCAGGCCATCTATGTACAAATATGAAGGCCATTTTTTGTTAAATGAAGGTGATCTGGAACTATTTTTAAGCAGTTCTCAGACACTAACAACTGCATGTAATTCTTCTGCCTCTCTGCAACCCTCAGTTCCAAAGGGTTTATTGTAATGGAGACAACCAAATTTGCACACCCTAATGACATCTGTACATACTTTTTAAAATGCAAATTGATTACACTTTCACTTTCGAATAACATATTGAATTCTTGCCTGATAGGACTTTTGACACTCAGCACAATCCTTACTTTAGGAAGTTTTCAAGGTCGTCACGGCTGCAGGAAGACCAGGAAAGGTCACTTGGGTTCCTGCCCTTCACCCATTCTCCAGACATAATATGAGACCTCCCTGCACAGGGCTGATGGTCATCATCGTGGCTCATTCCCATGCTGTTTGAGTAAAACAAGACAAAAAAAACTATCAAGTTATGATGTGAGTTTCTCATTTCCCATTGCAATGGCAATTAACAACTCGAAAACAGGCTGCATATATAACACACAATCATTCACTTACTGCTCTGAGCACCTGTTAATATAGATAAAGAAATGTAACTAAACTATAAGTTCTTCTAATTTATCCATTGACTGAATTTCACAAAGGTATTTGTACGTATGAAACTTTAAAATGTCTTTCTTATGGAATTTCCTACCAGGAAATGTAACTATCTGAGGGTTCATGAGAAGTGACCTGCAGAAGTGATGTAGCTCAGTGAAGGATATCTGCTAGAACATAAAAGCTAGTATCTATTTAAAATTTGTGATTGCTTTCCTAAATCTAGTGGATGATCCCTATAAATGCACTGAGAGATTGGTCAACTAATTAATACTAGAGATGGGCTATTTTTTTGTTGTTTCAGCGTGAGGTTGAGATATACTGTGTTAGGAAAACAAAATTTCTAACTTAATGGTATTGTGCAATCTCTCTTTCATGTAATTTTGAAGCTGATCCCTCTTTAAGTGGTGGGTTGGATCAGATGATCTCCAGTGGCCCTTCCAACCTAAATTTGTCTCTGACTCTGCCTGAGGCAGAATCAAACCCCGTTTCCCCTAAGCACTGTCCAAACAAGCACCAAGACTGTCCCGTGCCCATCCCAGCAAGGACAGAATGTGACCTACTCAGCAAAACAAACCATCTAAACAAATAGTGGATTGTGTAGTATAAACATAGATGAAGGAATTCAGATGCATTCAGAAAGAGAACAGTGTTACTTCACACTCGGGACCTTTCTGTCATTACAGGAGTCTCTACCATTGGGCTGCTACAGCAAATCCAGTTCAAAATAAATCTCTGTTGCCACTACAGGAAGGTGAGACTCCTCTGCAGGTAAACCTTTGTGAACAGGGATAAATGATGTGATCACAATGATCTGCTACCTCAGTGCCATGTCTGACTCAGTCCTACACTCAAACCATCCCACACTGCCTGGCAGTGAAAGGTTATGGGTTTTCTATCCTGCTTTGAAATCATCAAAGCCTTTTATTGGAATCATACAGCAACTCTGAAACATTGACATTCCTCCTTCAACTCCAAGATAAAATGGAAAATGTCTTTCAGACAAAAGATGCCTTGTATGGCTGGTGTCACTTTTTAGCAAAATATCATCAATTCGGGGCTGAAAACACAGATTAATAGGAACTCACTGGGTCTCCAGCTGGCTGGACAGAGCAAATCAGGAAAAGTCCCTTTAAATACGGTGTTGGACTCTTTAATCTGTGCAATTTTTCTACAAATCAGAGACTCCTGTTTGCTTTCTGACTGTGCTCTTGGTTTTGCTTCCCTCCAGTTGTGAGACTTGACTGTTCAAAGCTCAAACATAACATCCATTTCTAGTTGCAATGAACCAAACCCGCTTCAGCAGTTTGATAATTATGGCTTAGATTAAACCACCATCTTTGCTATTTTTAGCTTAAAGTGAAGATTATATGGTGGAGTCTATTATTTTAGGTTTATCTCCAGGGACATTATTATTTCTAACAAAACTACACTTAACACAATTTTTCGACTCAGAAGTTCATAGATATTGTTTTCAAACCTTTGTGGGTTTTGAACACTGCAGAAACATTAACATCAAGCACATTTTGTTTGATGCACACAGGAATAATCTAACAGTCTATTAGTAACTCTAACTTCAAAACAGTAAAGAGTGAAATTCCTGCTCTGCTGAAATGAATGAGAGTTTTGCCATTGACTTCAATGGAGCCTGGATTTTGCCCCAAATATTTTACCCATGGTGTTTCTACACACAGAGAAAACTCTTCACATGCTAGGAAGAAAGTTCCAGCAGTATTCCTCCAATGCAAATAAGCCTATCTAGAGATCCTATTCCTAAAAGTCAGGAAAAGAAGGGTTCAGTACCATGAAGCAAGGGATGTAAGCTGGCTGGAAATCTATCAGAGGCAAGCTTGCCACAAAATACCAGTTCAGAAGTCATGCAGCAATTCTGTTTTCTAATGGAGACAAGGCAGGTTCTCCAAGGTTTCTTACAGCTTGTCTGCCCTGTAACTGCCACAGTGCTGACACACATAGTTGAATCCTGTGGGTTTCTACTCTGCCTGGGTTCCTGTGGGATGGGATCTGGCATCCCCTCCATTTCTGATGGGTCTCCTGGTCGGCACATCAGCTGTTCAAAAAGGTGAAAACAAATCATCTTCCTGACTTTACAAGTGGTTTAGGCTCTGTGATTTTACCCCTTCCACAAAAGACTAATGTTTGGTCTAGGGCTGTCAATTAAGAAAGGCCTTAGCTTTCTGATTAACTTCAATTATTGCTAAATGTGTTTTAATTGAGGTTTTGTCAGTGAACAACAAGGGCAGCAGTTACTAATCAGTATATTCTTGTCCTTAACTTTATTTTAAACCTGACCTCATGAAAGACATCAGCCTGGGAGAAATGCTGAGGCTGCCAGTCATTACTCAGTTTTGATTCTGCAGGGTTTTTGAGGCAGATAAAATGTATTCTCTATAAAGACTGAGTCAGAAATCACATCTCAAGTTATTTACAGGCTTCTTCTGAAATTCGTTCAGTTCTTACATGTGTGGAAATCGACACCTTTCTGAATCATTCCTGATTACTTAACAGAAATCCTTTTACAAGTCATAAGCATAAAAGAATTGAGTCTGAAAGGAATACCTTTACTGGTATAAAGCAAAGGTGTAAGTCAAAAGAACCAAGCCAGTTTATACCAGCTCGGGATCTGGCCTCAAGGCACACAGGCAACCTCTCCTGGCCTCTCGGTGATGAGTTTCTGGTAGAATGAAACCAGCAACACCTTTGTAACCTGTTTTAATTGGCAACGCATAACTTTTCTCAGCATCTACTTTGCCTTACAACGACTCACTTGAGAAAAGGATTAAATGACCTGCAGGACTAAGGCATA
This sequence comes from Serilophus lunatus, assembly GCA_013399895.1. NCBI lineage: Eukaryota > Metazoa > Chordata > Aves > Passeriformes > Eurylaimidae > Serilophus > Serilophus lunatus. The sequence goes on along the minus strand of VXBA01004859.1, from coordinate 1,586,103 downwards.
CTCTAGTATGGTAACACATTCTTTTCTGAAGTTCAAGGGTCTCCAGCTACATCAAAGAGACCAGGTTTTCCTAAACACATAGTAAATGCAGTGCCATGCTGATTCTTTTCACTAATGAATAGTCCCCCTCCTTTTAACAGAAATAAACAGGGCAGAGCAGTATGTGTTTGTACTAAACAACAGTGCAAGTGCTGAATCAGGAATCTGCATGTCCTTTGTGATCATCTAATCTTACCTGCTATTCAGAATTCACATGGAATTAGAAGCAGGTAATCAGTCTCTTGAAATGTTCTGCCTTGGGAAGGAGTTCTATTCTGACAGGAACAGAACTCGAATAAAGAGCTGATAAGAAAACTTTCAGACTAGTGGTAGGAATGTCAAAAAGGCACTGCACTGCCCGGCAGACCCACTGCCCTCTGTCCATTTTATCAGGAGCCACAAACACAAGCTGTCTGTTATCCTTTACAAAGCCAGCAGAGCCAACACGGAGGAGCAGGACTTGTCCCTTTGTGCTGTTACCACCACAGTCACTCACTCCATTCTAACCCCAAGGTAAACTTCAGCCTTCAGTTCATCACATTCTCCTCCTGAAGACAATGAGATCCCACAAAGGCAAACAAGGACAGTTTAGACTGTCAGCTCTCAAATGCCCTTCATTCAATGTTTATTCAAAGTAAGCCCCCTGGGACTCCGGTTTCACACTCCAGCATCTTTCTTAATATAAATAATGCATTGGTTACCAGTCCAAGACACCATGGCCTCACTGGGGGAGTCTTTCAACTTATTTATTGTTACATATCACATATGAGCCCAGGAACAAGCTGAGTTACCCGTTTGAGACTGTTAACACAATTACAGCAAGACAAATTTTATCAGAAGTTACAAGGAGGCAGCAACAACAGATCTCTTTGATGCAGCTTTTTGTAGAACAAGCCTTTAAAGTAGCATTGCTATGAATAAAGTGTAGCATGCAGTCTCTGGAAGCACTGGCCTCTCTGCAGTCTGCGCTCCTTTCCAGGACACTACTCTGTCTGGGCAGCAATTAGAACTGGGTCAGGATGCCAGAATTACACTCTGGGCCTGAGCTGGCCAATTTCTTGTGTAACTCTTTTAAACTAAACCCAATTATCAGCGGTTTGTTTTCCCACAGCAATGCTAAACCAATGCACTTGCTTTGTTTGTTTCAGTCATTAGTAGAGCTTCTCCTCTAGACAGTTAATGTAACTAAACTGCTCTGTTTACCCTTGGTGCAGTTTTCCAATATTTCCTGTTATTCTTTAAAAGTCTGAGCCAAAGTGCACCAAAGCTTGTGGAAAGCCTCCTACTGCTTTCAATGTACTGAGTGTTGCACCTCCAAGCCCTCAAGGTCACGTACACAAATCTTCATCAGAACCACTATGGCTCCTGATCAGTTTCCTATTAAAAGCCCCAAATTCAAATTAAAGGAAAATGCCAAGGGCTGGGGGAAACTGATTTAGGAGATGCTTAAAATTTCTTCAATAGCTGCAACTTTGTGGCTGGTTGGAGACCACTTCAGAAATCACCAGGACTATTATCATAGAGGGGGTCACTCCCCCTCTGGTGGGGAGCGATTATGAAGCAGGGGCAAGAGGCAAGTTTGATAGAAAATACAATCAGCAGTAAAAAAAGAGCTTTTCTTCAGAACAAGGAAGAAAAAGGGTAGCAAGTGAAAGAAAGACATGTGAAGAAGGGAAGACTGAAAAACCCACACCCAAAAGTGGAAACACCATGCAGTTCTGCAATCTCTCTGTTTCAAATAAGCACTTCAGCTGGATAGCAGGAAGAGCTCCACAGCCTCTCTGTGAAAGTCAAAATATTCCATTTGTCTGCAAACTATTCAGGGTGAGTCAAACACTGGATCACTTTAAAAAGGAGTGACACTCATGGCCACCAAGGCTGCCCGAGGTGATCTGGCTGTTAACCCAGCTGCTTATTAAGCAGGTGCTCAACACACAATTGATTGCTCTTCACACAACTGCAGTAACCTCAGAGTCTCCATTTCTGCAAAGGGCACTGAGGCCATCGATTTCCTCAAGGAAATGACAACAGGGGGATGTCTATCACTTCTACAGGCACAAATCCAAAGGAAAGTCTTTCTCTTCCCAAAGAACAACTCATAAACAGTTGTAACAGTGTAAACTTGGCAAGACATTATATAGGAATTGCTCCTTGGGGCCACCCCGGCAGACCAACACAGACTCAGAGAATTGTGCAAAGGCCCCATCACAGCCATATCCCAAATACAGAGGGGGACAGGAGAAGGCAAGTGAAAAGTTCAGTAGGACCACTAAGGTTTTTACAGTATCAGCTGATATTTGTCTGCTGGACAGCATGTTTTCTCTACCTGTGTTTGTTGCATACCTTAGCCTTCAGATGTTCTCCTAAAGGCTCTGTTTCTCCAAGGAACAGAGCATTGCTATGAGCTACATGCAGTACCAGGGCTTGCACTCATCACTGCCCTTCTCAAAAGAGAATATAAGAGAAGTCGTTCCCTGTGACCCAGCTTGCCATGACTCACCCAGAAGTAATGCAGCATTAATTGCACAGCCAGGATGAAGCACAAGACCTCTTTCTAAAGCCCACTGGAGAAATATAAATTCAAAGGGAGGGCAGACTGGACAACACCACAGATTGTGAGAGGGAAGGGAGAAGGGGAGCTGTAATTTATCCAATCTGGCATTTCAGTGCGGGCAGGATGACAGTGTCTCGTGGAAGGACGGCTATTTAGACATGCTGTGGGCACAAATGCCATCTGTTTATCCAAAGGAAGGACAACTGAAGACAACATTCCCCCCAATTCCTATCAGGCCTCAATGAAGGGTTGAGAAAGGAGTCCTGTCTCTACAGTCCATCCAATCTCAACCACCAAGGAAGATGCTGGTATGGAAGAAGGTTACACAAGGGTGTGTGGCTTGATGGCTGAGAACATTAAACATGGCCGTCAACCTCAAATCCATACAGGTCACCAAGCAGAGGATGCACAACAACAGTTCTCAGCAGCTCCTGCCCTGGGCTGGATTGGAACCGGGAGTGGGAGACAGTACCACATCATCAGCCTGTGAGCCATCCGGTCCCAAACTGAGTCCAATGTTAGGAATTTTTATTAATGCTTGAAATTGAAGCTGTATCACTGGAAAGATGCCTATTCTGAACTGGTTCAACATGTTTAATGTTTCAATATAAAATGCTGATATCTTGCAAGTTATGAGGTTTCCATTCACTTGAGAGTAAAGGCACAGCAGAGGCAGGAGTGAAGTGGGGGTGCTCATTAGAGCTGGAATTGTAACGGGAGCTGCAGTACAAAGTGAGGACAGTAAGTCTGAGTGACCCAGGGAGGTGATGCCTGTGCAGAGTGACCCAAGAGAGGAAGAGAGAGCCAGAGGGGTCAGAGAGGGCCCAAGTGAGGCTTGGATGGAGGGCAAACTAACAAATCCTGGGCAAACAGTGAGCTGAGCTCATGCCAAGGGAGGAGGCTAGGAAACTGCTTGTGCAACCTTCTTACAAAACCAATGGCCACTGAGGCTGTTGGCTTAATGGAAAACAGGCTTTTTCACCTTGTGCTTTTTAAACACATAAACACTGTTTCTTAAATATGCCTCAAGTATTCCAGAAGCTGTCAGGAGTAGTTTGGGAAGCTGTGAAGAAGAGATGAAGATGACCTTACTTAAAGCAATACTTAAAGTAATCAAAACTGGCGTTATCTAGAACACGTACATGCGTTGTCTATGCATACTGTGTACATGTCTTATCTAGAACAGGGGTGTTCAGGATGGGTGCTGGACTTAAGGGTTTTTTGTAATCAGGACGGACAACATTTAAAGGGAGCCATGACTACTGGACTCTTGTTTTCATAACCAAGTTTATGTCACTCTCCAATAATGAAGTAACCAGATATTTTATATGGTTATCTACTCATCAAGCAGCCAAGAAGTCAACAACAGCGAGTGAGAACGCACGAATGCCTATGGTGAATAACAGTGTGGAAAGCTGGGGTTTATTCAGCTGCATGACAGATCCAGCCCTTTATGATATGGTTTTCATTTAAAAAGAATTAGTTCTTTTGCCCTGGAATCTGGAAGGCAGCAAGTATGAGCTTGTGCCGCAAGGGACAGATAGCACATGGAGACTGACATGGCAGGGACAGGCAGTGTGGCCTTTCACTCAAACATTTTATCTAAAAGCTTGTCCTGGATACAGAACTGGCTAAAGCTCAGTGAAATCAACTCCATACGGTTTATGGTTATATGGTTTGATCAAAATCTAACCAAGGCCATGAAGAACAGGGTGAATCATCTACGATCATCTCCCCAGCAAAAAAAATCACACGTTCACATTACAGGCTCCTTTTTCCAGCAGACAATTGCCCATGGGATTTCCCCTCTCTCTCTCTCCCTTGCCTCTTTCTCAGAGTGGATGATTAACAGCAGGTCAGGCACTGCCTGATGTACTCCAAGACCTTTGGTGAGATGAAGGAATCCAGTTTCAATGCAACTGAACACCAGCCATTCCAATAGCCTGCCTCCCTGGCTCCTGATTTGTAGGATGTTTCCCCAGCACAGCAACCTTTTCCTGAAAAAGCTTCACAGTGTTTCTGCTAAGAGCTGGCAGGTTCTGAAGCTGCAGGGAGTAGTGTATCTGGCGGTAGAAGAAGGAGTGTTCCACCAAATACAAAATCCTAGAAAATGCTGAAGTTGATCAATAGATGTACAAAAACTTGGCAGGAACTTGGCATTCAAGAGGTAGGAGTACCTCAGGAAAACACCTTTCTTCCTTCTGATCTCAATAATCACTCCTTTCCAAGTATCATGTAGCACCTAACAAAAATCTTTCCTGCCCCTTCACATCCTTAAAGCACTACCCCATCTCCAAGCAGTGATCCAACAGATGCTCAGCATTTCTAAACACTTTCACGTGCTTTGAAACACATCAACAACACACAGCAGGTTTCTGATACAACAGCATCAGCAGGAGCCAAGGACTGCTTTAATTCCTTCCATTCCTGTTGAAGAGGTGAACACAGATATATCGAAAAACACCCATTGTAAAACATGGATCACTGGGAATCACTTGTCTCACATTGGCTACTTGTGACAGCTGAGCCTAAAGTAATAATAGTTATCTGAGGGTCAGAGAGTAACATCCCCATGAAAATGTATGCACTAAGCTGTTTCTTTGCCCTCCCTAAGATTTAATCCACTTCGTGGACATAAAAAAATTCTCTTTCCCACTTGTTTCAGTCTGGTTTCAGCTAAGAGGGAATTGTTGCAGAAGGAGCACAATGACTATGAATGAAACAGTGGTGGGCAGAGAATGATGGCTCATTTCAGAGGCTGCTGTGCTCCATCTGGAGCTCCTTGTTTTTGGAAAGCACCCTGGGGCAGCCCAGAAGTAACATGCTGAAGGGTAGCAAGCTGTTTGCTTTCAGCACTGCCTGAAGTGGGTGAGAACGAGACCTCTGAAAATGTGACATGCATTTCCTCAGAACACGAAAAGGGAATATAAATTGTAGGGTGGAAAAAAGACCAAACCCTGGGATAGCTGGGTGGGATTTCCCACCCACTAGGGAAGAAAGACAAAAGCTCAGTGAGCACGCTGACAGCTCTGTCATTCACAGTGTCAGCAACCCAAGGGGAAACTCTTGTGTGCAATCACTTGAGTGCAGATTTCCCAAACTCCTGTTGAAACAAGTGAAAGTCTCCAGTGAACTGCATTAATGACCAGGAATCAAACCTGAATGAAGAGCTACAATACAAGACACCCTTAAAAGAAAATCAAGAAGGGAGGGATGGCAGAGAATATTTGCCAAGTATGTGCAACACAATAAGCACATATGTCCCACACAGTATCCCATCAGGAAGCCACCCACTGCTGAGAGCTGGGGAAGTGGGACAGCCTGGGGAATGCACTGTAGGAGTCAGGAATGCTGGCTGCCTTCCCCACACTGGGAGATGAATTCTCCATTCCTGGAGGTGGGAATGAGGAGATGTCCAACATCAAAAGACAAAGAGGTGTGAAGTAACTGTAGTGTATATAAATTCTACCAGCATCAAGCCTTCTGCAGTTCCCCAGACAAGCCAGTGGATATGTGGGTTCCCAGAGCAGCAGAAGTTCTTTTCACAGAAATATTTTTCATCCTTTCTTTTATTCTTTTTTCTTGGTCCACGTTGTCAATCACTGTGAGCTTGCAGATCCAGTGCAAGAAGAAATCCATCCTATGTGACCCCCTTATACTGACTCAGAAAAATAAATACCAGAACTCTCTGAAAAAAGTCACTAAATGCACAATTCAATTCTAGGATTTGCAGTTTTTCTCTGGCAATGGATCTAAGGTTCAACTCTAAGGACATGGCATTTTAGTGGTGTCCTTGTTACAGTCACTCCTACCACTCAGGAGTGCTCCCCTTCCTTACAGAAACTTCATTTCCAGTAGTGGTACTCCCCAAACTCTTGGGATTTTTCATAATGGTGCAGCTGGAAAATAACTTATAATACCAGAACCATCTGGCCTTGGCTGTTTATAAGCGATTTTAAAAGTACAGCGAGATATCTCACTTAGTCTCATCACTTTATCAGCAGGGAGAGACTCAATATCGAACAGGAATGTTGCAAATTACAGCCTGGTATCAAAGCAATTTGGAAATTATATGTTCAGACCAATACAGTAGTGAAATTCTTCAGGTAGTGGGTGTGCCTGGCTGCCTACAAACCTCAAGGCTAAGCTTGCTTTCATACTGTCTAAGAAAAAGAAAGTAAAAAGGTACAAAGAAAGTAAAAAGCTGCTTGAAAAGAGACAATCTTGCCTTGAGTAACTTTGGCTTGAACATGTTGATGTGAAGACAAATTACAGAGAAACAGTCTTATCTTCATAAGAAGATACGACTTCAGAGGGTTTTTAGCTGATAAGAGGTGCAGGGTGCATGTCATTTAACTGGCGACAGCTTTCTGGAGAACATGTACAAGCTTTTCTCATGGTGTTCTGTTCATTGTACTCAGAGGTGCTCCTGAAATTGGGCAAACCTGGTAAGATTACTTCAACACACATCATAAATAGCTCAGAATGAGCTGCAGGTATGTATGGTACTACTTAAGGTATAAATAGAAAATAAGAATATACCTTCCTAAACAAACAAGTTGGACTTTTTCTTTGAATGGAGAGAAGCCTCGGGATCATATCTAGATTAGTACTGAAAATGTGTCAAAACTACAATGAAATAATGGAGAAAAAAGTAAAAAAATATACCCAGTGGAGACAATGACATTTCAAATGAATAGATGGCAGGTGATAATAAAATGTTATAATGCTCCTGTAGAAAAACTCAGTTGGCTGCATTACTTTAAAGCTACTGAATGCAGACAATCTGCATCTTTAGCAAAATTTAACCACTGCTGACCATGGTGGCTCATTATGGATAACAGGGAAGAGTTCTGCCTTCTCTGATTAAATTTATCCCATGTTACACAGCAATATTACACAGCAAGCAGCTTTACTTGAGATAAAGGAGGAACTAGACAGGAAAGAATTCACCCATTGAAAAGAGCAGGCGGTTGTGTTTTTAGGAGGAAGAAAGGAAGTTATCTTTCCTTCAAAGGCAAAGTACACTTCTCCTAAGCACAGAGACTACCTAAACTAAGAAGCAAACTGTTTCCAGGGAACATTTCTTTATCCTGTCTAGCTTTACTGTGTGTAACTGAAATGAATATTTAAAATCTAGATCAGGAACCTGTCACTTCATCAGCTGTCTCCGGAGTGATGCTGGCAAACGGCAGGGTGGGAGGAAGGCAGCCCAGTGGGAAGCAGGGGGAAGAGCCAGGCAGGATTTGGATTGTCACTGGCAGGTGAGAAACAGCTACCAGAGGGTGGACATCAGAAATTTCTGAGAGGTCAAACTATCCCACATGGGGGTAAGATCTGGTGTACAAAATGAGTGTCTCGGTGGGCTTTGGAGCAGAGAAAGAAGATACAGGAAGAAATACCCATTTTTAAGGCTCAAAACCCTGAGCTAATTAGAGCCCAGCAGGAAGGACACTTTTCAAGCAAGTGAGAAAAAACCATTATGAACAGATCCCTTTTTCTTTGATTTGTTTTACCTAAAGAAGAACAAAAGCAGAAAGCTGAGAAAAGAGTAGGTTACTCGTGTCTTCCTTCGAAAACTGGGGTTCAAGATGCAGATAAAAAAACTCCCTGCTGGGTTGGATCCAGCATTGGGAAGAGACCCAGCATCTGATGGAGGGAGGATTTTGCAAATGGAAAGGGATCAGTGAGAACAAAGCAGGCCTGTTTATTTCATTTCTCTATTAAACTCTTTTTGCTGAATTTTATTTCCCAACTCAACTAGTGGCCAAGAGGCAGCTGACCTTGTTCCACCACAGCACAGACTTCCAGTGACATAATGGTTAAAGGGAACCACATTTTGAGAGGCAACAACATTTCCACTGCTGCTGAGTTACTATAGAAGGCTTTTCCAAGTGACAGTCTGGGATTTATCACCTTCCCCAGCTCAGCAGTCATTTTCACCTGGAACCTGTTGGACTCAGCAGGCCAAGCAGACAGCATGGGTTACAGGCTATTGGAACCCAACTGCTGGTGGAAAAGTAAATATTTCATCTAGATCGCTGCCCTTGTATGAAAACAAATGATTATTTGCTAAACGTCACTTACAAACCTAATATTTCCTGTGTTGGTGTGTACTGAGAGGCTGCACAATGGGGACTTGTACTGTCCCCATGGTTTGGGTCACTGGGTGCACAAGGCTGTTGCCAGCAGAGCCAACGGAGTATGAAACCAGAACTCCTGTAGCAGGAAGTAGATGCAAGATTTGCCAAATCATTATGGCCCAGCTACTTTACACAGCCTTGGCTTACTCAGCAGAGTAAGCCTTCAAAAAGAAAGGCATAGCTGGCAAGGCTGTAAAGCTATTGATTAAACAAAAATTTTCTTTCTAAATGACTGCCGTTCGCCCGTTTGGTGCAGTTTTATTATGTTAAGGAAAGCTGTACAAGATGCTCAAAAACAAAGAAATTAGAGGGACTGCAAGGGAAAGTTGCTTCACTAGGGATTAGAGAGATCCTTCACAAAGCAGAGAGTAAAACCATAGAAACCCTTGCCCAGAAACACACTAGTGCTTCCCACAAGAGTGCAGAAAGCAATGGGAGGTGGACATTCCCATGCCCAGTTCCAACGTTATTACATTCCAGTATGTTATTTACATACTGGAAATAAAGCATCAAATTTGGAAAACATAAAGCTGAGAAAAGATACCCAGAGAGAAGATACCTCACCACCCTGCCAGCATTGGCAGGTTTAGTAACTGCACCTGGAAATGTCTCACAGCTTTACATAAAACTAAAACACACACCCAAACCTAGGCCTGGCACATGATACTACTCAAACCTCTCCATTTCTCCTCCCTGACCTTCTTTTCCTCTGTGTGATTTCTGTACATGGTTTTGTTTACAAGATTTTTCTCTAGCCCATTATCACTGCAAAAACAACCTGCTCAGACAATGTTAATACAACAGGGATATTGTACTTCTGAGGTTCAAATTAACTTACTCAGGTACAATGTACTGCATTATGTTGGGCAAACACACCTTTTGTTTAATGGTACTCCACCTCTTCCTCAGGTCAAACCATCTTTGCTGGTAAAAGCCTCCACTGATTTTTTTTTTGGTATGTCTAGATCTGTATCTGTCTTTGACCTCTGCCTCCTTTTGATGAACTCAGCACACAGTTTTCAGAAAGCTTTTATCAAGCTACTTAGGTACATAATAACAAATTTTTTTTTGTCTAAAACAGACCCCTCCATGTCTTGCTAAAAACGGAAGAAGCATTTCCTGGAATTTTAGGATATACCTGACTCTCTCTCAAAACCAGACTATGTTATTAAGTAACTGCTTTGATTAGATCATTTTGATTCTGATGTACAAGCATACATGATGACATAGGCAGAGTTCCATTATGTCCCTTGGAGTTGTATAGAGAAGGGCAACTTAACTGTGAAAATGTGCTTGCAATTATCTGTGGAAGAAGAATGAAACCTGGGAGGAGGGGAACACGAAAAAGGAGCCTGGGAACAGAGAGAGGGAGGGGGAGAGAGAGAGAGAGAGATTCCACAACAGATTTACAACACAAATGGCAGAAAATAAAATTAGCAACTCCAGGGTGGGTACAGACTGCTGCCAGCATTTTTGGCCAGCCCCAGGGTATGTCTACACAGCAGCCAGTCACTCCCAGTATTCCTGAGACTGCAATATACTGGAACAGCTATGTACTCATGTGAGATTTAAAGTGCAGAGTACTGGCACAAGGAGAATATAGCTGGGACAGAAATTGCCTGAATCCAACTCTCCAGCTACTCTGGAAGTCTTGGTACATCAGTACAGTCACTGGTACCTGAGCCTGCTAAAGTAAAGCTTGCATGGCATTGTCTCTGGCTCCAGCCCTCCTTGGGACCCAAATGACCATGATTTTCCACCCCTACAAACGCAGACATGTGAGTTCCAACACAATGTTGTTTACAGCATGGTCAAAGCAGCCACACAGGGTTTGTAAAGGCACAGAGGGAACTCAGTTCCTCATCACAAAGCAGGATCTACACCCAACTGCCAGCAGTGCCACTGGAGAGGTTTATCCAGTCACTGGACAGATCCTGTCCTAGGGTGGCTGCATCCCTGAGCCACCCATAAATGGATACTGCCCTACAGGCCCACAAGATAAGCACCTCTTTGCAAGGTCTCTCTCTACTAAAATTTTAATACAGAGGAGAGAATAAGATACCTGTGGGCAAGCTGAAATCCTGCCCTGTGAATAGAAGTTTGGCCTCATTTATAGGACAGAGGGTCTAGAGTTAAAATCAAAGCTGTCCAGGTAACTTTTAAGCTGAGACTTTGGTGTTTCTGCATGCTTGATTCTACAACTTAAATAATGTTGGTTTTCATGCCTTGAAAGATGAGAAGTAACCTGGGGACACATTGATTCCTGGTAGCTAGCTGGTGTACTTCTGCAGTAGCAACCAAGAAATACAGGTCAGGCAGAACCTGCCTGGTAAACGTGGGACTAACTTAGAGCAACCTAGCAAAGAAAAAGCAGCTCAGATGGGAGCTTTTTTGAAAAATAGGGTTAATGTTTAAAATCAGCCAATAGAGAAACCACACTCAGCTGCATCCATCAGTACCCTGAGTTCAAGGGTTAGACTATGGCGAGCTGCTCTAACAGAGACAGAGAGGGCGGTTAGGGTTTTTTCTCTCTTTTCTTTTCAGCTGTTCTTTCAAAACAGCTTCTCAGCTCCCACATCCTGCACCTAAGTGTTATAATCCCAGGATAAAATGACAGAATTTTTAGAAGAGATCCCTTCATTATGGTTTCCAGAACCCCCATCATGATTTGGCTGGATGGCTCCACTGCTACTGGCACCATGCTGACTGGAGTCACAGAATACACTCCAGAAAAACAAACAGCTTCCTATCAGCACAGTGTGCACTCTGCAGCACTACCTGTCTGCATAGACCTGTCACATTCACTGGGGTGGCCCTCAGCTTCCATATGAAACTTCACATATTTAAAATGCATTATGACCAACTCTTTATAAATTGCAGGGCAGGGGAGAAGGGAGACTGTTAATTTCCTGTTTGGTTCTCAGGAATTAAACCTGAATGGCAGCACCACACTGACCCGGCTTTGCCAGCTTAAGTTTTTACAGGGCGTTATTCTGCACCTTTGGGATCTGCTCAAGGGACCTTCCTCCTCAGCCTGCAATAATTTCACGTTTTGACACATTTTCATGAATCTCTCTGTTGGATGTTGCACTACACAGGTCAGGGAGGCAAGTTTATTCACAAGTCTACTGGCATAAATACCAGGCCACAAAGGGAACATCCAGAGAGTGCTCTTCCCTTACCTGCAACACCAGGATTGTTTGAGACAAACCACAAAGGCCCTATTTAATAATTACACAACCTAAAGTCATTTTAACCAAGCTACAGCTATCAATACTTAACATCTAAAGCAAATAATCACACTGGAGAGAAACCTGCTGGTTCCAAACTCTTCTCTTGTCTGATTCCAAGCCCAGAGCTGTTTGGTTTGTGCATTATGGGCTTTTTACCTTTGGACTCGTTTTTGTCCTCATCTGTTTCAGCTTCAAGTTTGAGGCCATGTGGTTTCAGACTGTTGGCAACAGACTGTTCCTTGCTTATTGTGAGTTGATTTTAATTCACTTTCTTAAGGGCATCTGACACGGGGTGGCTTCCAGCCATACCACCTCCGGCTGTTCTCTCCCCATCCAGGCAGTGCCAGGTTCCACTAGCTCATGAATGGGAATCTTCCCTCCTCACCCAAGCCTGCCCCCATCCCACAACAGGAAAGCTGAGGCTGTTGAAAGAAATAGGAATGGCAACAAAGCTGGCATTGTTGTCCTGAAAAACCACTGGCTGCAGCCCACCCGGCTCTGCTTAGGGGATAACGGATATAAGGATGAATCCCAGCTTTTGTTTAGAAAACTTATTTGCCTTTTTTCCATTGGAGAATGATGTGAAAATGGTAACAAAGTCACTGCTGCAGGCAAAGACAGAACCAGGAGAGGGGGAAATGGCACTGTTTTTCTACAAGTTGGTTGTTTAGGGTGGTCTTTGGAGTGTGGACCTCAGACCAACTTCACACTGGTGCAGTTCATGGAGGAGGAGGGAAGCTTGGTTCAGGATCCTGGTAACAAAAGTAGGGCATTTTCAAGCTTTTACTGAGGGACTTACCTCCTAGTCTGAGGAGAGATGACTAAGAAAGTGTTCGGTGTTCATATTATGTTTATAATACGAAGACCTCAGACTAACACTTTTGAGGAATTCACTGACCACTGTGACCTCTGGGTCTCCCCTTTTGTGTAGGTCAGAACACAGAACTCCACTCAGCAAACCCTGGATAAAACCCAACTTACTGTGGTCATGTTCAAGTGTGTTACTTCAAAGGACATTCACTACTGACCCTGTGGAATGAAGGAATGAGGCTTGCTGAGGGTCCTGTCTTGTAGAGCAACAAGTTTATGATTTGCAGCCTTATCGCATATTCAGAGGGCTCTACCCTGCCTATTACCTTTTTGTAACAGCAAGATTCTTCTCCTGCATCCTTTGTAGAAAAAAATGTATTTAAATACAACTAGATGCTCTGTGTCCATGGATCAAAATTATCATTACAGATTGGAAGATTTAAATACAAGAGAAAAAAGTCACTTGCCCCATCTTCAAACAACTCTATAGGTTATAAACCTGAAGATGAACTTTCATAGGAGCTATTTATTCCTAATGGACCTATTTAATGATGTCTCCATGTTTTCACAGTGCAGCTGTCTGCAACAGTGTTTTTTGCAGGCAGTCCAACTGACATTAGTGGCAGATTAGGAATCTGACACATCAATTAGTAATCCATTCACTTTTTCCAAAGTCCACATCAGAAACTATCTGTGAATGCCAAACTGAGCTTGTGATCTCCACAGACATTTGTTAGTCTTAAGGAAAGAAAAATAAATCTCAGCTTTTCTACACTCATAAGGAAATCAGACTTCAGTAAAGCTCACAATTATGGCTCTCCAAAATTTATACTTTTGCCAATATGGATATAAGTTTTGATTGGGGTTTTTTTTTTAGTTAAGAAGCTTTCACCTAGCTTTCCTTGGTTTCCATTTTCAAAGTTCATGTCAGCTTCTTTATGTTCATCTCTGCAATGTGTTTCCTTACATTTCACTTAAAAACTAGGTTGGAAAGTAAAGTCTGGAAACAATTCTTCTACTTGCACAAGACAGGCTAAAACAGGACTGCTTAGAGCATCCTATTGCAGTTCAAAACCAGAAGAATAAGGAGAGGCCTGACACCTTGAAAGGCCAATGAAAAGAGTCCTGATGATCTCCAGGCCAGAAGGGCACCAGCCAATTGACATGGGATGATTTTAATGCTCCAATTGAGGGATGAGAGATGGCACTTTTCCCCTCTGTTTAGATTTGCAATACTGGGAGTTGATTAGTCATGGTTATGGCAAGACCCTCCATGCCCCTGCAGTACTCAAGTATCTTCACAATCTCTCTTTACAGAGCCTGTTCAAGTCTCTTCTCTCTCAGAGAAGTGGCTCCTGAGGCAGCTCTGTCAGAAAATTCAGTCTCCTTTGTCATTTGTCCTTCTTCACCTGCAACCTACATTTAAGGTCTCCAACTCTCCCCACAGAGGGATCTAAGCCTCTCCTGAAGCAGAAGGATTTCTGTATAACAGAGTACTCACTGTCCAAATCCTCCAGGGTAATGAGCCCAAGCTACCCTCTGTCAACTCCTCTAGACATCTCATATAACCTCTTGAGATAGTTTTCCAAGATGGAAACAAAGAAAGAAACCAGTAGAGAAAGGACATTATGGTTTCACCACCAAAACCGCCTTTTGCAATTTTCTGCACAGATGGAGAGCTGTATCCAAATGCATTACATCCCCTATTTATGATGGAGAATTTTTTGTAAGGCATTATTATAAGGAAGCTTGTCAGCTCTGCTGAGAAACTTGGCAAACACCAGGGCAGACCAGTCTCACTCTTTTACACAGCTGGATTTTATGCAGCTCAAGTATTTTTCCCTCTTGCTCTTGGCCCATTCAAAGATGAGTGCTGAATTTCCCTTAACATTACCCACAGGTTAATTTGTTATTAAGTTTAGGCTCAAGTTTAACATCTTGGCATACAATTTAAATAAAACCAAAACCAAATGTCCTTCATTTCTGCTGAAACCACCCTCGGTTTGGCTCAGCTGCCTTTGGTGTCACTGGAGGGTGAACAGGAGATTCATTTTCATCTTGTCATTTTTGGTAGTAACCTAAAAATCCTCCATGCAACTCTGAAATACACTGCCATAAAGTAATTATTTTCATGGAATGAGATTGGCCAGAGTCTGAACATGCTACATTGGCTCTGACTTAGCTGTGAAATACTTCTTACTGTAGGAAAGGAAGATGCAACAGTTGGAGCCCAGAAGGGTGCAGACAAAACTTAAGGACGACTTCTTACTATAGGAATGATGGTGGGATTTCCCACCTTCCATCCAGACAGGCCTAAGGAAAGAATGTTTGAAAATCCCACAAGTACAGTCCTGTTCCCTGTGTAACTTTGTTCCTGGTCTAATTCTCTACCTTGCGCAGTCTGACTGTGACACTGCTACCAGAGTGATGTCAATGGAAAAGGGAAAAAGCTCATCAGTATTATGAGACACTGGGACACTGAGCCTGGAGAGCAGTGAATGTGGGAGCTGACCTTTGGTTAACTCATTAACTGCACTAGGAGGATGCAGCTGACTCTTCCAGCCAACTTTCTTTCTTCTGTCCAGGGGATATTTACAGGCAGCTTTAAGGAGTCTTCAAAGTCACCTGCAGAAAGTACCCAGTAATCTCATTCTGCAAATTTCTGTCTGACTAGGACTTATCACGTTCTTTCCTGTTTTTTCCAGTGTGTTCAAAGCATGTTACTTAGGTGTGATTGAGCTGATAAATCAAGTTATATGATTTCTTTCTGTTGATTAAATAATACTGCTTAAAGGCATTTCCAAAATTCTGATGTTTACCACTTCAGTCACAGCAGATCACTTCACACATGGAGATGAAACCATTGCCAAACAATTTAACTATTAAAATCCTTGATGCAGACATCTGAACTTCAGATGTCTGCAGATGAAACCATTGCCAAATAATTTAACTATTAAAATCCTTGATGCAGACATCTGAACTTCAGGGAAAATTTAGCAAATTCAAAGATTTGGCAGTTGATGTTGGTTTTGTGGACCTATTCTACACAGTGAAGAAAAGCTGAGTTTGTCTCTATTACCATCAATCATTTAAGAGAATGAGGCCTCTCTGTGCTACTCAAAATCAGATCAGATAGCAAGAAACAGGGAAAGATCGACTAGAAAGATTTATGTGTGCTAAAATGAATATTTAGGTAAGACTCCTATAAAATTAAGTTTTGTAACAATGTGCTGGATTTAGGAAATTATAACAAGTATGGCATATGCTACAGTGGCATAAATAAAGAGGGAATCAGAAGGATAAGTTCTTACTTGTGCCCAAGTTCATGTGCAATTGTAAATGCCAGATTGAGACCATTGTCTTCAGCAAGAACACACTTTCTCTTGGCACTGCAGACACCTCCCAGGTAAGCAATTCCTGCAACAGAAACACAGAGAATGTCCCCATCAGAATCTGTGACTCAACCAGAATGACAAAAAAATGCAACCATGAAAAATAGGAAAAACATTAGAGCAGTTTGCATACAAAATTGTCTCAGTAGTTTGTTCATCATCCTACTGAAGAATTGGTCCAGAGCTTTGTGAGACAGGAAATAAGTAAAACACACCTTTGCTGCTTTCCTTGGAAAATATGTTTCACTGTCTCAAAAATGTATTTCACTGACTCAAAAATTCATCTAAGCTTGTTTATTAATGCACTGGAAGTTGCAGTGAAGGAGCCTGAACAAGCATTTAAAAGGAGTTCTCTCCGTTTCCAGAATAAAGTTGGGAAGAAAGAATGAAAGAATAAATAAAGCAGAGACTCTGAAAAGAGCTTACATTTTCCCTTATTTTCATACTTCAAGAAAGCAAGAGTGTCAGAGCCAGAAAAGCTGGCAAGCTCCTGATGGTGAGTCACAAAGCCAATGTAGGTGGCAGAAGTTGTCTATGACTCAGTGGAACTTCAGATTTGATCCCATGGACAGTATTCTCCAGGCCTGTTTGTGTGGGCACCCCAAACAGTTTGAGGCAAAACCAAAAAAATAATTCAAAAGTTACAGCACAAAACCTCTGCCATGGAAAAACAATAGTTCTCATATGCCCTTCCCTGCACCCAGACTGTCCCCTGCAGAAAGA
This sequence comes from Serilophus lunatus, assembly GCA_013399895.1. Taxonomy (NCBI): domain Eukaryota; kingdom Metazoa; phylum Chordata; class Aves; order Passeriformes; family Eurylaimidae; genus Serilophus; species Serilophus lunatus. The sequence continues at coordinate 1,569,209 of VXBA01004859.1, read as the reverse complement.
GTCCCTGCACTTGTGAATGCTGGGATGGCACCACAGGCCACACTCGGCACAATTTGCTGCTGAGATTTTGTGGCATCTGCCACCTTGAAAGCACAGATGAGCCACTGGGAATTATGCACAAAGGTTAAAGGCAGAGCCTAAGGATGTCTCTGCTCATGCACATCCCCCACTGCTAACAAGACCCTCCCAAAAGCCATAGGAACAGCTCAGTGCACACACAAAACAAGACTCTCAGGCAGCACAGAGCAACCTAAATGCCAGGTTCATCCTGCACTTCACACATCCTTCTGCTGTGCTGGAGGAAGGGGAAGTGTAGAGACCTTCCACAAACACCTTGCAATTTTTTCACAGCGGATGTATTTGCTGTATTTGTATTTTACAGAAAACAAGAAATCTATTTCCTCCCTGCAATACTGTTCCCACAGAGGGGCAGCTGGGATCTGGCTGCCTTTAATGAGCAGACCACGACCATGCAAAGGAGACACAAGCTCTGCTTTTTCCCCCCCCTTTCTTTTTTATTTCCTTCTCTCACATTTGACAAAGCTGTGTTTATCACAGTGAAAATGTAAAACTTCAGACCTGGAAAAAGTCCAGCTCTGTTTTTACGAGTTTTGAGAACAATAAGGATATGGATATTTGTTGCCAGGGGTATCCTGGATGGAATGAAGGGATGGGCAACAGCCTTTTACTTCAGCATTCACAGCAAAGAGTGAAGGCAGAAATCAGGCACTAACACTTGCTTACTTTAGAAGTGCTGACTGTGAAAAGCCAGATTCATACCACATGCAAAAAATGAAATAAAGAATTAACCTTGTAAATCAATGGCTACAGAAGACTGGATTTCAGCACTTCAATAAACTGACTTGCAGAAGAGTCTTAACGATGTCAATGAATTGCTCAGGAAGTAACAGCCTGAGAGAAAGATTTCTGAGGTTGCAACCTCAGTCCACACACCTGATGGCCTAATGAATGTGCCACATTTCGATTAAAGGGAAGCAGAAACAGAGTATTAGAGTCACAGAATCTAGAGATGAAAAGGAACAACTATGGCACTCGGCCAACCTTCTGCTTCTTTAGATTTGTGCCTTTGTGCATTCTTGAGTTCTTAAATCCCCTTTTACTGAATGTACTGATACTTTGGTTCCCTTTCAGCAGATTTAGGTACAACAAACAGCAATGACTAGAGCAGGATTCTTACCACAAGTGTTCCATTCCTACTACTAAACCTGATTATTCAACCTTTATCTTCCATTGACCCGTGTCAATCTCAGGGGTCAATCAGGCAAATGAGTTTAGCTGGAAATGATTCATGTCAAGTTCCTTCTGACAGACTTCATAAAAGCAGGTCAGTCTGTGTTTGCCATCATTAGGAGATGGAAGGGGGAAATTTCTTATCTTTGGGAAGTGTGGTGCAGGCAAATAATCTGGAATTCTATCAATATATCAAAAGGGGTTAAATAGCAGTTAATATGTCAAATACATTATCTCAAATAGTACTTCTTCTGAAGTCTTTGTTTAGTGGCTCTAATCCCCTCTGAACCTGGCAATAACACTGCTCTGTGCTAAAATCCTCATTATTCAAAGGTGAAAAACTAACCATTAAGGACTTGTACATCCACCAGTGGTTGAAGTAGTGACTGTGGCTCAGTTACAGGCTGCTAGTTATCTATTTTTATTAGCTATTTTCAATGCTTAATGTGAATCCTGTGCAGCCATTTTATAATATTTGCAATGATCAATTAAAAAAATGTAGACAAATTAGTTTACTATTACAGAGACGGACTGGGCAGAGAAACTTCTCATCCTAGAAGAACAGAAATATTTGGAGTACATGGAATGTACTTCTTACTTCGGTATGAAGTCCAGCTCAAGTGCTTATTAATAAGTCATTCTGGAACAGTAAGCCAGTTATAACAAATTGGGATAACATTTTAAGCCTAAAAAAGCTTGTCTCAAAAAGGTTTTTAAAATGTATATTTTCTATCAAATGATTTCCTAAGACTATAATTTTCTTTTGGACCAATAAATTTTACCAGTAACTCTTTCATCAGAATATAAATAGCAAATAAGTTATTGATCTGCAAATATAATCTCATTCTTTAGCAAATATATCTGAACCATTAAGAAAAATGCAACTTCTTTGTAACCCAATGCAATGATCCATATAACTGATATGCAGAGAAAAATACACCTTTAACCAACAACAATAGCACCACAATGCCCTGATAATTATATTAAAATGATTTATTTTCTTCATTTGAATTGAATGGAAACTGCTGTTTGCCTCTTAAAATTCCAGATTTTTTTCTGAGCCTTTCAAGTTTGCAGAACTGGAATAGAATTAAGACATGTTTGTGAAAATCCTGGGATGCTATGGTTCTACCAGGCTGGGAATAATATAAGAGGAAAGTCTTTTATTTGGTAATTTTGATTCTGGCCCTGTTTGGGAGACATGTGTGTGAAAATGAAAAAATGGAAAGAAAGTTGAATGGGGCTTTTTGTTTATTTTTTAAAAAATACTTCACACATCCCATGCACTTCTGCAAATACAGGGATAGTGGATTTCTTGAGGGAAATAAACTCTTTATCTTCAAGATACACTACCTGTCAGCAAATACCACAAATCTACTTTTAATATAAAAAAGGCCAAGCAGGAGCATCAGTGGTAGAGGGAAAGGAAAGCCAATTATTATTTTTACTATTATGAAGCGCGAGGGATTTTTTCCTTTCTCTCCTGAGAAATTACATAATTACAGACCATAACTTCTGTGCCTGGGTTTGAGCACACAGAGCTATCTGCACTTCCACAGCAAACCTTAGGACACAGGCAACTGTGTAAACTCACACTTATCCAAAAAGTTGTCATACATAAACAGTTTGCAGCTGTTGGCCTTTCTGCCAGCTAATGAGCCCTGGACTCACAGTATCTCTGAGGGGAATGATTCCATTTATCCCACCAGCTCAGCGAGGCATTAGGATATTACGCACTTGGCCCAGTGATGGCCAAAGCCAGGAGAAGACCAGATCTGGTGCGTGGGCTCCCATTTTGTCCTGTTTGAGACATCCAGGGCTTCCTCCTGACAGCTGTGGAATATTCACTCAGCGAGTGGTTTGTCCAGGTACTCCAGCTTTCAACTCTCTAATGTCTTGTTTTCATTGCACTCCTAATACTTTAATCTCTTCTTTTGCCAACCACCTCTGGATACAGAACTTTTACTTGATTAAAACTTGGCTGGCTCTCCTCCTCTCAGTGTATTTGCTGTTGGGAAGGGAGCCAGACTCCAAGTCCTGAAGTCTGCTTGGCACAGATGGAGGCTCCCTGCATATCCACATGCTCAGAGCAAACTCCCATTCCCCATCATTACTAGTTTGGTGTTGAGCTGGATGTTTTTCTCATCCTCTGACAATTTTCAATTTGTGCAGCTCACACATTGCCATCAATTACATTCCTGTAGCCTCTCTTAACATCCTACACAAGTAAAATCAGGAAACCCTGAAGTGATTCATGCTCTGCCTTTCCATTCAATGGCAATGATATATTTGACAGAGATGCCCTGCCTGTATTTACACACCAAGTCAGTCACCAAGGGAATCTTTCACTGCTTATGATACTTAAAATGAAAAATACTTTTCTATAAAGCCCACATAGAAAAGGTTCCAAAATTTAAAAAACATTAAAGAAGTACCCACTAAACTGCCTCCAAGATAGGTAATCACACAATCCCTGTCCTACAGCTGAATAAACAGAGGCCTCGGGAGTCAGCCTTATCCAGGTGAAAAAGAACAGTATCCATGGAAGGACCTCTCCAGTCTGTACAACACAGACAGGCTAAGGCTGTTCCCACTGTCCCACTGAGCCTCCAGTTCCAAGTTTGGTTTACAGGGATCATTCAGAAGAAGTTAACAGGGTGAGCTGTTCCTTCATTTTATGAGAACATCCTAATTCAAAGCCAGACATGCAATTTTAGTGGCACAGATTAATTTGGCTGGACAGTCATCTAGATACCAATTTCTGTTGATCTTGCAGTAACAGCATGGTTTCTATTAGAGCTTAATATTCATGTATGGAAACTGTTTTCCTTAGCCATAATTTTCATTGTTACTGTATTTAATGAAAACCACCTTGGAAATAATACACTCATTGTGAATCACAAGTACAGAAATTGTAGTACAACCATTCAGAGCATGAGACACAGCAACAGTCAGGTAGAAGAACAAGTTAATACTCACACCAAGTGCTGTACCCAATGCAAGGCACAATATTTTGAACTCAAGTGTTTATATAGATAGAGTGTCTGATGCCATGGACCATCTAATGGAAGGGGGTCCCAGGCACTGCAAGAAGTCAGAGCGCCATAACCTATTTCAAAACCAACATAACCCACTCTCTGTCTCGTTCAGTGCCATACAAGAGATAAAACCAGTCCAGGGAAGAGATCAGTTCACTATTCACTCGACCCTGTTGAGTGGCAGAACATCCACTCTCTGCTCTGGGCTTAAATTCCCTCAGCAGGGGGAAGATGGTTGAGCCATAATGAGGAAACAAAGTAGTATGGGGCTGGTCCAAATACAAACTTCCACACAGGACTGGGCTGGCACTCGGATAAAAAGGGAATAGCAAAGAAAATGTCCTCAAATGGAGTTTGTAATTCTTCAGAATTTAAGCTAGAATACCATCCTGAGAGGAGTACTGTGCCAATGACTCCCTTACTTCTAGGTGGTGGAGGAATGCAGTGGAAGCAGACCCATTAATATTTTTGAGAATTGGTAAGTCCATGCCCTTTCTGCAGGCAGAAGACCATCTGGATTTCTGGGAATCCTAGGAAACCTCTCTAAGGGCATGTGAGGTTCACTCCTCTGACTTTACAGCATACATTTGTTTTCAGTCAAGTTTTTCAAACTGGTATCCAAGTCCCTACATATCTTCCTCCCTGCCACTGAGAAACAGGCAAACACCACACCAGCTTTACAGAAAAGTGAGCTAAGGCACAACATTCAAATAACTGGCAAGACCACACAAGAAGCCACCTCTGCTCCTGAGAACACCCACCAGACCTGGATGTTCTGTACCCAGGAAAATGGCTGCAAATGTGCCCATTGTCACAGGATCATCTTCTCACTTTGGAGACTCTACCTTATCTCAAATTTCCACATGACCTGTTCATCATGACCTGCAAGGATACAGCAGTTTTCCCAGAACTGAGTGTGCTCTGTGGTGGACACCTCCCCTGCTGTCCTGTAGTGCCCAGTAAAGTATCCTCTTACTTGTAACTCTGAAAACACTGTTACTTCCAGTACACACGACTGCTGCCAGAATCTCCGAAACCCAGAAAATAAAACAAAAAACAAAAGAGCTGAAACATCTCCTGAATCTCTTGATTTTCATTACACATACCCTGAAGGACTAACAAATAAAATCTCCCTCCGATATTCACAGTGCCAGCTGTGATGTTCCTGGAGCTGACATTGTAATACTCCTCAGGACACAAAGTCCTTATAGCACAAATGAGTGAAATGCACAATAACTATGGTAGGAGATACTTTTCTGACTACTGGGAATAGTTAAAGATACTTGGTACAGAATATTGCTACAGCACCCAAGGGTCTAGTGACTGACCCTGGATAACATTTCACAAGACCAGGGCTCTAACTGTGAGAGCCAGATTCAACACATGCCTTAGTTTTTGTGAGATGACTGTGATTCTGGCACATATATCCAAATTTTAGCCATGGCACCACTGCAGCTCCTCAATACCTTTCTAATAAAAGGTCTTTGTGAGGCCAGACCTCTTCATGTCTCTAAATCTGCAGAGGAGGTTAAGATTTAATCATTGGAGCTCAAAGGAGCACTTTTGCTATCTTTTCTTCCTCTGTTTAATTACCCTGCAGGACAGCAATTAATGGAACGCGTGGAATCCCTTCCCCAGCACAGCCAACTCTCAGCTTTTGCTTTCAGACTTTCTGAAGGGCTTTCATGATTCTCAGGACCCCTTCTGTGGTTTTCCAAGTTTAATGGATGAATTATTTATCTGCTCCTTTACCAACCTGCCCACACACGAACGCTCCCAAAGACTGCAAAAGCTTTATTCTAACGCTACTTGCATTAGAGTTAAACTCTGCTAATTCACTGATTTAGGCAAAGCCTCTCCCAGTGCACAGGGGATGCCCAGACAACCTTCAGAACCCCTCTGAGGTTGGGCATGGTCATCTTTGGAAACTACATTCTTTTTCAGTGCCATTCTCAAGGATTTGTGATCACAAACATAAATATTCACCACACTGATCATATCTGAGAAGTATGGTGTTCACTGCTGGACACAAGCACACTGGTGAGCCCCATGGAGCAGATATCCATCAGAAGTGACACACGTACCACTGATCTTGCCTTGGAGCAAGGGAATGCATTAAAAGACCACCTGAAGTTCTTTCCAGCCCTAATTTTCTAAGCTTTTACGATAAAGCACTGGGATTTAAGACCTCAGCAAAGCAGGAGATAAAAAGAAACACCCTGTCTATTCGACATCTGCTCTTTGTTCAGCATGACATCCTCTGTGCCATTAACATGGCTCCTCCCTTCCAGCAAGCCATCACTTCCCTGGATGACAGCACATTAATAAATCCTCTCCATCTAATGTGACATGAGGAGTGCCTTAATTAACTGGAGCAGGGGAAGCAGGGTATCATCTCCATGTTTACTCTACTTTGATATGCTAACAGCCACATTCCAGAGAGCTTCTCCTGCACACTCCCCAGCGACAGGAGCTGACCTCAAACAGGCAAAAACACAGCTCTCTGTTTCTGCAACTCTGTTTCTCTATTTCAATATGAAGTCAGAGATATTTAGCCCAAATCAGACCACCATTTCTGAATGTATATTCCCAAAGCCTGGCAGCTCATACACCATCTCTTCTTAGATATAAAGTGCCTAAAGTCTCCAAGCTCACACACATACAGAATTACATGAGCTTAATTATTCAAAGTAAAATACATTAGGACAGCTGTACTCCTGTTAAGAGGCAGGATAAGAGCTGGCCAGGTACCATGTAAGAGAGGGGTTCCAGTTGGAAAATGGACTGGATGAGTCCATTATCAGTCACAGTGCTGGGAAGTACACAGAAGCCTGGCATAATTCAAATTTAGTGAGCAAGGCAGAAAGACAAAAGGGAAAAGATTAGGAATGAGAAGAGACAGGAACAGAAAAGCAGCAAATGGAGATAATACGGGTTTTCCAGAAGGGTTCAAGAAACATGACTTTGATCTCACAAGCAGCAGGGAGTCGCTTCTGATGGAGGCAGGTCAAGGAGGGCAGGAGATAAGATCAGAAGGGAAAATGAGCTCTTTGAGAACTTCTGTGTGTACTTACTCCAGGAGAAAAACGGACCTACAGCCCTGGGTCATGTCTCTGGCATCCTGAGCTCACTTGAGGAAAGGTAGGAGCTGAAAACAAGACCTGGTGAAGGCATGGAAGTAATTCAGGCAGGGAGGTGTGGGCAAAAAGCTGGCACTCAGCACATGGGAAGGACAGCTGTTAGAAATGGTACAGAAACAAGTGGTGGAAATCAGGGGCACACAAACTACTGAGAGAAAAAGAGATCGGCACAGAGGACAAGGTTGTTCAAGGGTATCTTGCAGCAGAAGGGAATCAGATCTGGCAGAAGTCAGCAGAGATCTGATGCTTTTGAAAGACTACAGGAACAAACAACTGTGAACTCAAAGAAAACATCACCAACAACTGTGAAACCAAACTGCAAATCAGGATTTGGATTCTGGCCCTCAAAAATCACCTCTGCCTGGGGCTCAAAGGCATTTGGATTTGAGTATCTTCTGTTGGCCTCGTGCTGTTAAGTGAATGTAGGCAGCACTGCAGAGAGGAACCTGCTGGTCCTTTCTACAAACTGCTGTAGAATTCAGCAGGATCTTCCCTTCCCACATGCAGGCAAATATCAGCATGACCACATGCAAAAGAAAGGCAACCTACCAAAGCAAGAGGAGGATTCAGCACTGGATTCGGGATTTGTGGAGCTGTGTGAGGTAACTGTCTTTCACTTCAATGGCCAAAGCACAGACAGGATAAAAATGAATTCACATTTCTTCACTGCTGGAGGGTTTGACAAGATGAGAGAGCTTCCCCCACTCCTGCTCTAACCAGCCTTCATGAATCTCACTCTTCCCTTTATCAGATGTTATTAAGATTCAGTATTTCAGTATTTTCATTTTGACCTGTCCTGTTTGGTGGAATAGGCCTGAACTCAGTAATTGTTTCAGAGCCCCCTAAGCTACATCTTTCAGGAAATAAGTTACTCACCAAAAGAAAGCTAACAACTCAGGAAAGTGCTTGAGGGCCACCACGCCCTGTGTCCATCACTCTGCATCCTGCTCCTAGGATGGATTCTCACCTGCAGGTTATCATCTTCCAACAAATGGAAAAACAACCCTGGCAATGCCTGCAACAGCTGCTGTTTTGCAAACTGTGTAAAGTTCCAAAACCAGCTTGGGGCTGTTTTCACCTTCCTTTTTTCAGATGAGTTCTGTAACTTCCACTTCTGAATTTGTTAATTTGTTCCTGCAACTCGCCTGAGCCACCTGCCTCAACAGAGGGGCTGAAATCTGACAGAAGGAAGGAAAAATAGCAAATCAGAGTTTTTAACAAAACTGGTAAACAAAGAAGAACATGGAATTCAGCAACATGGATCCTGGAGCCTTCAAATTCCTTCATATCTCCTTTCCAGAATGAAGAGACGAGTCAGACTTGGCAATAAATCAGAAAAAATATTTGGAATCTCTGTACCAAACAGCATCTGCTTTAAGAGTGAACAGTCAGTGTCCAGCATTCAGTTCCAGTTTTTCCTTCTTGTAATGACAAACACTAAGAAACTCACGAAGCTTTGAAAATGATTTAAAAGATTATTTTTTTTAACAGCCTAAAGAGCTTTCCTGAACTATGCCTACCTCAGCCTGGCTACCCATAGATGGGTTCATGAGCAATGATCAGTCCTGCAATGGTTAAACAACACTCAGTAATGTACAATGAACAATATTTCAGTGTCTGGAGAGTGTCAGCACGGTGTGCTGAACATTTTGGAAATGGCTGAACACCTGTGCTGCTGATAAATGGCATTCTTCCACAGCTCTCCATTAAATTCTTTCCATGTTCCTACAGAATGACTAAGCAATTGTTACTCTCAGACACTGAATGAATCTATACTTATGAAGCATGTTAATATTTAAACTGTATTTTATTTTTAGGTGCTGTATGTGCAGCAAGCTGTCCTCTTGGCAAAATCAGAGCAGTTCAGGCGACCTGCAGAGAAGGCCAGAGAACAGGATGATTCAGAGTAATCAAACTCTGAACAGATGGTTTTCCAAATTGCTTCTGTGATACTTCTCATTTGCAGCTCCTACATCCTGACTTCCAGGGTTGTCTAAGCTCCTGCCTTCACTCTGGGAAGCTGCCAGCCAGCACAGCACTGATAAACTTACTTAGCAATTCTTGGTTCAGCCCTTCTGTTCTAATTCTTTGCTGAGTGCTAATTTAACCTCTCCTGTTTGACTTGACAAGACTGACAAACCTGGGGGCTGTGGCTGGTAAGGTCAGTAGGGTTGAGCTGCTCTGGTGAAGTCAGAACTTGGGTTGAGAAGCTGGTCCCCAGGACCTTCCCACTGGCTGCTACCTCTGCTGCCAGGAGTAGGAAGTGAAAATGATCCTTCCATGTCAGCAGAAGAGGAGACTGAGGCAATGCCATGGCTCTGCCTCTCTCCTCAGGCAGCACATCTGTTCTGGCAGAGCACGACACCACAGTGGAAGGGGAGGTGAGAATAAATTAAAAAATCCCTAAATTTACTGTAAAATTAATGGCTCGATTTCCTACACACTGGCACTTCCATTTGGGGTTCCTAATGTAAATGTGGGTGATGCAATTTTCTCCTCAGTGGCAGCATCAGAGGGAGAGGGCTTTCTTCCTCTGCTTAGCATCCTAGTTCTCAGAAAACTGCCAAAAGCTTAATATTTCTGAGACTCATGGCCTCAAATCTGACTTAAATGGGCCAACGGATTATAAAGCTCTTAGGGAATGAGTGTCACTGGAGTAGACACACAAGCACAAAGCACACACATCACACACACTCCCACCAAACCAGGTTAAACTATTTGGGTTCCCAACTTCCACCCCTCAGAAAAAGGGACTGACCCACATGGCAGTTTATGTAGACATAAACACATCACAGCACCAGCCTGACTGAAGAGAAGTAATGGCTAATTTCAGAGGTAAGTAATGTGACTGGAGATATTTCTAGTATGTCCTGAACCTACTTTTAAGTCCCTCTTTCTCTAGATTACTCAAAAATAAAATGTCAGCTTTAAAGTAACACCAGCTAGAGAGAGATTTTTGCTATGAAAAAGAGCAGCCTGAGCTTTTCTCACACTTAATAAAAAGAAATCTCTCATGTTCAAACTCGAACTCCTGTGAAAGAAAACACGAATTTGGATGAATATTGCTGAGCTCTTTGTGATGACTGACAGCAGCCAGCAGAGTCCCTGGTGCCTCACAGACACAAGTCAAGGCACAGTCTCATTCCTGAGGCCTTTCTAGTCTGAATTCAGCAATGACAGCACAGGAGGTTCACAGGGACAGCACCTGCAGCAGCTCCAAAGAAAAGTGTCAGAATCCTGCAGAGGCCAAGGCACATTTTCATGCACGTGTGCTCACATTACTGCTCTAGGCCTTTGTGCTAAAGCTCTCCAGCAAGGGGAGAAATGCCTTGTCTAATTTCACATAGAAGACTCCTAGAAATGCAGAAGTTCCTATACCTGTCTGGGTGATATTCCCAGTTCTGAAAGCTCTGTGCTGAGTCTGCCCCATGGTTTGCAGGGGTTCCCTCAGCTGTCAAACCCCACTCAGTGAGCAGCTTGTGGAGAGAATTTGCAGCAGTAACAGCTGTACTTCCCAGCTACACAGAAAAGGTATTTTTGAACATGGGAGCCCAGTGGCAGTGGCCTCTTCTCAGCTTCCATATAATGAAATGTATTTCCCGACAAAGCCACCTGATTAATGACAGCATCATCAGCTTCATGGCATTCACAGAAAGCCATGTGAATGTGCATTACATCCCCTCTCATTGCACCAGCATCATAATCACCAGGGGCTTGATCAAAATCTCACTGGAACCAACACAAGTATTACCCTGGCTTTGGAGAAGGTGCATTAAGACAATTCCTGGCTTCTTTTACTCAGTTTCCAGCCCCAGAAGGTTAATCTTTGTCTTTTTTTACTTCAGAATAAAGCCAAAAAGCTTTATTTACTTCAGTGTTTACACCATGCTGTGGTTCACAGACACTGGTGCAGGAGTGGGTAAATGTAAACACACCTGGGCATTGAACAAATACTCATTAGTTTTGCCAGTTTGAAAATGTAACAAGTGGCACAGATAAAAACAGGAGAGAGAAAGGGATTATTCTGAGATACTCAGTCAAAAGTTATCGCTTTTAAACCTGTCATTCAGAGAAAATCCCACGAATCTAAGCATCACAGCAAACACAGCTCTGCAACACAAATCACAGCAATCAAGAGTTGGGGTCCATTGTGGAAAGGATCAAATGTTCCCAGAACCCAGGACCTTTGCTCTGAGCCAAGTCCATCACACCCTTCCTTGTCCCTCAGTTACAGAGAGATGTAGAGAATGCCAACATGAGAGGACTGTGACAGGAACCTCTGCTCCTCTCTTGGCTCCACAGAGGGAAAAGGGAAATTGGAAGATCCAAATGAAACAGATAAACACATAGAAAGAAATTTGGGGCAAATCAGAGAACATTATGGAAGAAATGAGACACCAGAAGGAAGAAACATGAAATGAAAATATAATTATCAGACTCTCATGAGACAACAGACACCTCTGAAAGAAAACAATAAAGATCAAATCTTCAGTAGTCCTAAGCAATATTTCTGTGTTGCAGGATCCCAGGCTCAGGAAAGCATCTCCACTTCAGATGCTGCCTCAGAGTCTGTCCAGGTACAGCAAGTCAGGCAAGAATTGCAGGGAAAACCATCTGGAAGGACAGAGCAACTCCAGTGAACAGTGGTGCTTTTCTGAAGTTTGAGTCAATAGACACTTGTAAGGGTCATCAAAGGGATTAGAAGGAGCACCAATACTTTCCAGAACTGACCAGGAGTCAGGACACAGGGTGACAGAGGTGTAGTCAGGAATTTAATCCACACTTGGACCAGATAAGACCAAGCTGGAGATAACATTTTCTCTCTGACAGACATAGCTAGAAAAGCAAACAAACTGGAGCACAGAAGAAACATGAGTGTACAGCTTTCTTAAAAGAGATACAAAATATAAATTCTAAATAGAAATCTAACTTCAGTCTTCTACTTTTCTGTCATTTCAACAACAACAAAGTCTGATTAGACGGATGGACTCATTTTCAATAAATTAAAACTTCCACACAGAGTTTCCTAACTCACTGGCCAGCTCTCTTATAAATAACTGCAGTGTTTACACTGTTTGTCTACTACAGCACAAATATTGCTGTACATGCTAGAGCTTGATGGATGACATTATTAAAACCAACAAGCAGATCCTCAGCAGAACATTCCTGTGTACCCAGCAGTCTGGTTACGGCCAGGCAGAGCCTCAGTGCAAACAGCTCAGGCAAAATGGCCAAACAAAAATGTGTGACACAACCACACAAAACCAACAAGTATCTCCAACCTGCTGACTGCTCATGACCATCAGCTAAAGTAGAAATACAAGGCAAATTCCAAGCTAAGCAAACACTGAAATCCTTAGCATTCTACAAATCGTGCTGGAAGAGTACAGGAGGGCAAAGAGATTTGATGGGTTGAGTCTGTGTTTTTTTAAGATTGTTATTTTAATAACTTCAGTGTATGTCTATCAGTTGATCTAAAAGGTAAAAAGACTTGTCAAACTAATTCAGATAAAAACCTCGCAGATTAGATGAGTTTGAACCTGAAATTTAAAAATCCATATTGGCAGAGCCCCTGTGCCCAAATAAAACTGCAAGGATTTCCAATTCTGTTCAAAGGACACACACACATATATGTACACAAAGCCCTCAGTAAGGATTAGGCTAAAACTTCACCATCTACAGTCACCTTCTTATCCATAATGGCAAGAACTTGACAAGGAAACCCCAGTATTTTCTACAAGGAAGATCTGCTCAAATTCACATGTGTAAAATTCAAAGTACTTTGCTGTGCATTTAGAGACAGTAATTTTTTTCAGGATGTGTCTGTGCATTCTTGGGTCAGCTCAAAATTTCATCCTTTTCCACAGCACCTGCCATTAACATTTACAGTCATGAAGTGAGTTTGTGTGAGAGGATCACAGCTGGCTGGAGCACAGTCCCTACTGCATTTTCAGGGAAGATTTTCAGTGTCTGGTAAACACAGGGAAGCTTCTCAGTGGTGCAAAGTGCTGTTACATACCCAGTTCTTATTTGTACTATGTGTTGCACAATCCCCACTCAAAAACTTGGAGCTTGTGCTGAGGCAGTGGAAGTCGTTAAATAAAACCCAACAACATTCCAAGGACTTAAAGTGACTTTCAGTCTATTGAGTGCACGTGGTGTAGCAAAATCCTTCCAGGACCAGACACTCTGCAAAATGGGTCAGGTATTATACTAGGTCATGTTATCACATAGGAAAAAAAAAAATCAAATGAGAAAAAAATCAGTGCAGCTCAAACTCCCTTCTTGGGGATGGGGAGGAAAAGCTTTATTCACATTTCCCAGCATGGTTTTCTTGGTTATCACAAGTAAAGTCTCATCTCCACATTATTTAAAACTCACTCTCAAAAGCGCATTTAGTTTTGGCAGCTGCAAGACAAAAGAAACGTAAAAGTACAGTAGGCAACTGTCCCTCATTTCCTTGCTTTGCTCTTACATATCCTGTGTGCAACTGGAATGCTTCTATTTGATTATCCAGTGGAGCAAATGCTACAATGAATGCAATCATGCCTTATTACCCTACATGTCTGCAGCCTATTGCACAGCTATGTACAGATGTTTTTACACAGCTTGGTTTTTTAGCTACAGGGTCTATAAAACAATAGAAACTATCTGAAATGTTTTCAAGCCAGCAAAGGATAAAGGCACTGTAAAGCAGTCAACTGGATAAAAGCCATCTATGTCTGACAGGAGGAGAAGAAAAACCTCAGAGGTTTCTAAATTATAAACGCGTCAGCTTTCTGAAACTGCTGCAGTCTGCAGCAAACTGACCAGGCTGGAATGTGGAAACAGAGGGGAAAATAGGGACCCAGGCAGTGGAAAGAAGAAACAAAAACCTCTGGCCTCTTGAAGGGTTCAATCACTATTTTACTGACCTGAAGAACTGGCTGGTGCCCTAGGAAGTGGAGCTGCCTCTGGGAAGGCCTGAGAAGAGGTAGCCTTGCCTCCAGCTGAGGGGCTTGGACTGAGGCTCAGCCCCCAGCCAGCTCTGTCCTTTGGAATGTCCCTTCCCATCTCCAGGCTTCATTTCCTCACCAGTACAACAGGGATCATAGTTCTGATCTCTTTGGTACAGAGCTTTGAATTGTACTGAGGAAAAGCCCTATTTACAAATTAATTTCCTTCTTCTCTTCATAAATGCTTTTTCATAAATTAAGTAAAAAGCAAAAACCCCTCAATGTATTGTTTAATGGCACAGGTCTACCAGGGAGGCTCCATGAATCAAAGGGTCAGACACTGGGCTGGAAGGCAGGATGTGCAAAATCATTCCATGTCCTTGGATAAGAACCAAGGAGAAATGGTTTTACGGGTCCCATGTTTCCCTGTCCACCTGGCCTGAAGCAGAAAATCCTGCTTTCAGCTGCAGAGATCCTTGGGTTGGCATTTCCAGCCCAGATGAGTTATTTACAGTGTACTGACAGCAGGTTTGACACTGTAGAAAACAAACACTATTTCTCTTTCCAAAGCCTTTTGCTATGCAAGGGAAAGGAAGAAGCAGGATGAGCTAGTAAAGTAAAACTGATGATTTTGTTTTATGATTATTTTTGTTAGAATCCCTCAGAGAATCAAACCCTCAGCAAGGGGAAGGGATGGTGCTGGGGTGTGAAGCATTGCAGAAAACATGCAAAATCTCCATTTACATGGATGAGGCAAGAGACAACAGCAGAAATACTACAAACCCCAAAAAACAGAACTGCTCTGTCCATAGAACAAATATAATGAGCTTGTTCTGTCTGTGTCTGCCTCAAAGGCTTCTCAGCCTCACACACAGTAGCAGGAGCAGTTCCAGAGCTTTTCTTGACAGTTGTTTGGCTGTGTGAGCTTAGCTGGACATCAATTAGGCTCCTGCCTTCAGCTTGTCTGTTTGCAAACACAATGACCACTTCCTGAGATAAACAGCAGAGACTTCTTTAAATCATCATTAAATGCTACTCGGCCATAAGTAAACCCTGGGTTCTCAGACATGTCTAAATCATCTCTAATTTAGAAAATAATTAAGGCACATAACTGTCTCGGATACAGAAATGTAATTCAGAAGTTCTAGCATAGTATATTCAAGTGAAACAAACCCCTAAGAACCACCTATTACATAAGGAAATATTAGTATCTTATGCTTCTGATTTTTTTTACAATGTATTGAATTGCTTCTGAGGGACACCAAGATACAAATTCATTGAGAACTGTTGGTTAAAACAGTAACAGTGAGTCCTTTCTGATTGTATGTCAACCCCCTAGACTCAGGAAGGGGGGGTGAGAGTTAAAAGGACAGGGAAAGGAACTTCTTATGCAGTTATCTGCCCTTCAAGTTATGAGACCAAAATTCCCAGGTGCTCTGTGTACATATCTATATAATTCCACACAGACAGAAATGGCCCTGAAGTGGAATGCAGAACATGTTTGCACCTGTACCAGTCAAACTGCACTATGATTTAGCACAAAAAGTGATTTATGACATGGAGTTGAAATGAAAGAATGAAGTCAGAGTATCAGAATAAATATCAACAAAGTAATGGAAAACATTTTCCCTCCTGACTTACTCCTTTTAATAAAGGCAACAGAAAGGAGCTTAGTTACCCACCAGGACTTGGGCTGGAGTCCTGGGCACCTGATGGGAAAGTGCCAGAGCACAGTTCTGGTAGTCAGTGAGTTTTATGAAGCAAGCCAGGCTGGATGAGGCCCTGAATAACCTGGTCTGGTAAAAGGTGTCCCTGTCCATGGCAAGGGGTTGAAATGAGAAGAGCTTTCAGGTCCCTTTCAACCCAAACCAGTCCCTGGTTCTATGAAGATACATTTCATTCAAACAGTGATCAGCAGCCACCTTGTACAATGCCAAGATGTGATGATCTGAAAGATGTTTACTCAGTAATATGTTGCCTGGTAAAGGAATACTATGGGTCCTTTCCCACAGCACTTCAGACAGTTTTTCACTTCTATTTATCAAACCACATTCCCATGAACCATTAATAAAGCCATGAGAGAAGGCAAAGCTTTCAAGCTAATCAGCTTAAATATCCTGCACCAACTTTGGGTGCAGACAAAAGCTCTGTCATAAAGTCTGACAGAAAGGTTTGAGGGAGCAACAAGAAAAGCAAGATTTAGGATCAGCAAAGACACACTAACAAACAAAAGCTGGGTGGTAAGCTGATGAAAAGATTATGGACATGCTGGCTTATAGCTGACAATAACTCTGTACATATGTCAGCAAGCCAGCTTAAGTATCTATGAGCATTAATTACCCATAGCAGTTTGATGGAGGAAATGAAAGGCCAGGTGCAGAGTAGGAAGTGTGTTATTCCTCCCTGCTGACAGTGTTTAGTTCCAACTCACTGAGGACAAGCTTCAGACACACCACCACTGTTTTATCTTCTGAGGTGGGTGCTTACTGGTAAGACAGACAGGCAGATAAATAATAGGAAAATAAAAGCACTTGAAACACATATTTAGGGCTACAAAAGGAGAATGATGTATGGAGGAGAGCTAAAAAGTAACTGCTGGAGGTTTATGAAGAATAAAGTGTAGGAAATGTAGGGAAATTCCATGACCTTGGTGGGCAAGTCATGCAGTGATGGAATACAGACCAACCAGGGCTCTCTGGGAATAGAGGCCCCTTGGTGTCCAGCCCAGCTGAACACAGAGGAGATGAGGAACAAAACTGAGCAAGAGCTTCTAAGAGCTCTAACTATTCTCGAAGAGAAACAGACCCTTGGGAAAAAGAAAAGGGACAGAAGTTGACCATGAGAGTGACTGAGGATGTATGAGACCTCAGAGCTTGTGACTGGACACACACATGGAAGACGAAATAATGACAAATGTACAAGAAATCTGTTCCTAACTCCCCCTCCACCAAATACTTCCATTTATTTTAATTACCCAAGTTAATTCTTTCCCTCAAGACACAAGAGGGAGAAAAAAAAGTTGAGATCACTGGAAATTGAATCAATAGATAAATTTCCAGAACAGAACAGACTGATCAATCACCCATTTTCTACAAAAAGACCTTGCCACAAAACCAAATAACCTCTCCCACTTAAGGACAGTATCTTGTGTTTGGCTACTGTGTTTTTTTCAAGAAAGACTGACATTTTTCAGCTAAGGAGACCAAGAATCCACCAGTGCACTCATGGAACAGTGCACTATATGAAACAAATAAAGACAAATCTAAACAAGACTACTGAGCTGCAAAACAAACCCAAAGGTAAATGAAATTCAAATGCTCTACTTTCCATAACAATAAAAACACAAAGTAAGTGTCTATACAATAACATCAGGAGGGTTGAATGTCACAGACAACATCTAAGAACAGGACCAGGATCCTGCCCCCACTGAAATCACCATAAAAACTCCCACTGAGCCTGGTGTAAGAAAGGTCTTCCTCAGCTCTTTAGCGCAGATGTGAAACCACGTCCCCAAAATAAGAAAGAATGAAAAGCACACACAGGTGAGTGAAGAAGTGAGGAAGAGCAAGGGTTACAGCAGCAGGAATTCCTGATTACCTGAATGGCTGTGCTCATCCCAGTGTTTCTATTAAGATTTATGCAATCTCATATTACACTCACTTGGCACTTCCCTTTAGTGGGAATTTGGCAAAGGAGGGAATGCTAGCTGGTGAAAAGAAATTGGAAGGCTGTCGTGGGCAGGGTGGGGCCTGGGAGATGGTAGTGATGAATATGCCCAATAGCACAGTTCTGCACTGTCTGGGTTGTACAGCTGAGCAGTTATTCCCTAGCAACCCAAAGACAAGGGAAAAACTCTTCCACTGCACTGTACCACAGTTCCCTGGTTTCCCAAATCCAGCAGCCTGACTCCACTGTGCTGCAGAGCCACAAGTGACAGAAATTTGCAAAGCTGGGAGGTCCCTCTCCCTCCCAAATCAACCTGACAGCTTTTCTTTAAGGGACATTTTAACCTCCACTATGTTCATTTTAATGTATTAAAGTGGGTTTGGGCAGAAGGATAGTCCCAGCAAGGTTTTTGCTAAAGCCAGGCACTGCTGCTCTAATGAATTGTTTTAAGCAGCAGGTATTTCTATTTATTCTGGCATCAAATAAAAACCCGCCCTGGAATATACAGAAACATTCAACATGAACCACTATGGAAAATGTTTTTAATGTGAGAATTCCTTTTCTTTTCCACTCACAGCAAACCAGCTAGTCTTTTCCCTTTCCTTGGGGGTGAATTCCCTGTTGTGACACTGTCAGGGGACTGGAATCAATAGAACAGAGGGAGGAAGATTTAAATGAACAGGCTGAACAACCAGACCTGTCCCTTGCTGTAGACAGGTCACCCAACTGCAGAGGCAAAAGGCCAAGGAAAAGGTAAAAATGTGCAGTCCTTTATTCAGGTGTTTTACATGGAATAAAAAACTCACTTGGAGATACAGACCACAGACCCTCATTTGCCAAACCTGGCCATATTTTGAAATACTTTACTGTGATAAACATCCAGGGGATAGGAATGTTTTTCACAAAACATTGATTCGCTTGTGGAAAGAGTCTGGAAAACTCTTTCTCAATCATGTCCACTCTGTGCTTGGTTTTCTCCAGGCAGCTATTCCTTCAGCTCAGCCCGCCCCTCTGCAGTGCACACTCTCTACTTTCTTTTCCCCAACATCAAGCTACAGAAAAGCACATGTGACTGCAGCAGAGGTAAAGTCATTTTTAACCAGGGCAATTTAAGGATATTTAAGACACATTCTCATTTTTCATTTCCCCATTCCACATTGCCCCCACTTTTATTATTAGCTGAATACAGGGAAGCTTCAGCTTGGATCTGGGGTAACATGTACACTGAGGAACGAAGGCCAAGCTTTGCCTTGAAATATGCAGGATCATTCCTAACTAACCGTAAAGCTGCTTATTTGGCACCAGCAGTGGAAACATTGAACGAAAGGGGCATTCTCAATCTGCTTATGTCACAGAAAGGTTGCATTCTGACAACGTGCAAGGCTCCAAGCTGCAGCCTGATATTAATAGCGAGACATTAAACTGGCAGTTTGGCTGGCTCAGAGGCAGCTCCACTGGAACAAAGATTTTTCTGCAGGAAACGGCAGCTCTGGTTGGAGTCACAGCACGAGAGATGAGCCCAAAGCAGGCTGTGGGATTTTGACTGGTGTGTGGCAAGGCTGTGTCACACAAAGCAAACCTTTCTGCTCAAATTACGGAGCGTATCCGAGGTCCTGCAACGGAGGCTGTTGGAACACGACTGTTGTAAATGTACTGCACACAGGAATATTGTTTTCCTTCTGTCCACCTCCTCTGGAATTCATCCCTTCACAGGGCTAACTTACCCAACCAAGAGGGGCAATGAGCATTAACAAGCAATTTCTTACACAAATGTGGCTCTGTTCTGTGGTGCAGCCACTGGGGTATCACCCCACAAAGACATACCTACATATTTTCACCATTTTTGAGCTTGTTTCAGCCATTATGTAACCTTCCACACTACCCTGGCAGCTGGGCCAAGAAAATTTGAACCAAGTCCCCAGAGCAACTGGTTTCAGTGAGGGGCCCCTGCCAGAATACAAATACAAACCTCCTGCTGCTGTTTTCTCTCTGTGTCTGCATGGCAGGCAAAGATTCCAGACAGGTTTTTCAATATGGATCTCTTAGAGCACAAATGAACACCTCTTATGAGCTGTTTAAACTTCATCATCCCACTTCCAAACAACAGCTGGCCCTTGATGCTTCCACCAGGGAAAGTTTTGCTTCTGTATTTCTTACAATGTAAAGAAAATAAAGGCATTGTCACTAGGAAAACCATTACCTACAGCACTCTGAGTCCTCCTATTTCAGTACACAAAATCTAACTGATTAATCCTTACAGTCTCCTGAATATGACTAAGCAACATCAGATTCTGGACTTGTATTGCATCATACACTCAAGAACACCACACTGCTTTATACAAGACCTCCCTAAGCCATGCAATCTCCTGTAGCTTTGCACTCAAAATCCTCATTTCATAGAGGTAGACAGAAGCATTCAGAATGTAAGTGACTTGCCAAATGTCACACAATGAGTCAGTGCCAGAGCTGGGAATAGAATTCAGGAGTCTAGAGCTCAAATTCTCTGCCTTATATAGAGCAGCAGCCTCAGTCTCCTGGTTTAGGAGAGTTTCTGCTCACCAGAAAGATGTTTCTTCCTTTACAGGGTGGCAGCATTGCCAGTTCAAGGGACAGCTTCATCCACAAGCAGGTAAAAGCACACATGCATTTGGACTGTCATGGACTTGGAGTGAGGAACAGGAATCTGGCAACAGTAGGGATGATTGGAACACAAAGATAAATCTTCTCCTCCAGTATGGAGCATCAATGGACATCTGCCTGTCTCAGCTGTTGCACTCGTATTAAAGCCAAGTAAAAACCACACACTGCACTGCTGTTTATATAACCCAGGTACATACATACACGGGGTGTGGAATGGGGGCTGTTTCTCTATAACCTATTTCTCTACAACTAAGACCCATTTCTCCCTATTCTGACTAAGGAGGAAAATTTCTCAACCACCTGCATGTCACAGAAGTACATTTGTTAATCTATTCTTCCTCTGCCATGAAAAAACATAAATGGGACAAGAAGGTCAAATGGGGCACAGAAAATGCAGAAGTGAAGATACGAGTGCTTTGCTGCCATATAATCAAACTGTCAGAGGAGAAGGAAAGAAAAGTAGGATTGAAGAGGGCAAATGCCAGACTGGTTTTGTCCCAGGAATATTCACCTTCTAAATATCTTGGAAAACTATGCTGGAAAGAGTAACGAATGAGTATCATCTTTATTTCTGTGATTATCCACTTTCTAGACTGCAGCCACAGCCTGCAGCAAGTCACAGCACAAGGAATAACTTGGGTATTGTAAGAACAGAAAAGAAGTCATAAAAATATTTCCTTAGTCATGCTGTCTCTGTTATTATAATTCCCTGAATAGAGATCTTCAACAAAACTGTCTTTAAAAATGGAAAGAGCTCTGACTTTAGTCAGCATGTGTCTTCCATCAGCTTCTCTTTTTTTTTTTTTTTTAACTTCTTTGTTGTACCTTACCACAGCCATCTCCAGGTGCAGTATAAAAACCTTCCTTGGTGGAAGCGTGTTTTCCACTGGACACAAAAAAAATACATTGTGAGGGATTCTGACTGGAAAGAAAACCTGGATATAGGGGCCAACCCTTATTCATGCTTGAAAGGAAGATGTACGTATTTTCCAGCTCTGTATTTCCTCCTTTCACCTGACCAGTCCCCACACCACAGAAAGGGAAGGATCTTGAGATGTGCCTTCCAGGGGTTGTTTCAGAGCTCCTGCTGAAGGCGCTTCCCCCTTATTCTTCATTGCTCAAAGTCAGCATAGCAACTTCTAGGTCTGCAAATGTCTCCCTGAAAATTAGGATCCATCCCGAGTTTACATAGACTTGTAGGATAAGGGGCCACTTGACTTTGAGGCAATGCTAAAAAAAATAATGTGATCACCATGAAGATGTTGAGCTCTACCTCCAAACACTGCTGCTACTGTGGGGATTAAAAAACAAAATACCAGCAGAACAGATACAGTGAAGGTTGCTCTACCTGAGTGAAATAAATAAACCAAGTGTTTAATGTGTGGCATGTAAGGACCCTGTGTGTGTGTACAATTAAAGGCAGTTAGGAAGTAGGAGGAGCAGGAGGCAGAAGAGAAGATTTAATTTGGCTTTCCTACAATGAGGTATTCTTCTCTGGGGTTGGAGTGCCAGTTTGATCTGGGAGTGTCCCACAGGTTCTTACAATGGGAAATACATTCCTCAGTTAGCAAAATCTTGTTTTAGGTAAAGAGAACTGAAGGGAACATTATACAGATACAACAAAAGGCAGCTTCTTCTACATCCATTCCAAAGAAGAAGAAATACTTAAGATTAATTCCTGAACTCAGAGACCTCCGGGTCTTAAAAGAGATTAAAATTTAATGGCTTATAGTTCATACCTTGCTCAGTTAATCCGTATTTGTACCACAGAGGTACAGAGAACAGCAAAACCAACAGTACAGCAAACCAAGGAATGAAAGAGTGCCCAGATTGCTCCTCCCAGCACAGAGCTGGCCACCAAAATACCCTCCCCTCCTTCTTTGACTTACCCACAGTGTCACAAGGCTCGTCTTTGTGTACGCAGAAATCTGTCCTAGAAAGAAAAACAGAACAGAATTGAAATGTATCCTGTGCCTCCAGACTTCAGGCTGGGAAAAAGCAGTGGTGCATGACTCACACATCATGGGTGTTGAGGTTTGGGGATTTTTTAAAGCTGCTGTGGGTAGTCTACATGATGACAACATAGATATCACCACTGATTGCTACTGCAAGATTACAAGCAATTATGTGAATCAGCTCCACGTACTACAGTTCAATTTAATAGACTTAACATGCAGCACCTAAAAGAGCCCTGTCTCACTCTATGAAGTCAGACATCTCCAGCAACTGGATTAAAACTGGAGCTCTTATTTTCACAAGAGAATTGTAAAAAACAAAAAGGAGCAGACACCCTATGATGCAACAGCACCATCAAAAGTGAGAGTAGGAGATGTGTGGGGCACTGCCTGAAGGCACAGAACTAGTAATATATACCCTGAAATTCTCAATTCCTCTGTTTTTTAATTCTTCCACTACAATTGAAAAGGACAAGAAAGAAGAAGGGCTAAACAGAGAACGACAGACGATGACATAGAAGAAGAAACAGAATTTCAGAATCTGCCAGGTAACAGGTAAATTGGCTTCAGCTAAACTTACTCTACTCAGATATGCCATTTTATGATTTGATTCCAACAAACAGAGGTTCAAAAGACTTGATTTGGCCTCTGTTATTCCCCTGCATCTCAGGACAGGAGAAGATATTAGATATGCCATTGGCACTCACAAATCAACCAGGAGCTGTATGAAACAGAAACAGAAGAAAAAGCCTTGAATGTCCCCATCAAAGCAGTGACACGTAATGTGAGAAGATTCTGTAAATGAGATTGATAACGCAAAAGCAAGTGGGGGGAGAGAATTTTAAAACTCAATTAATAGCTTGATTGCATTTCAATAAGCACTTAGACCTGAACTTTTACGAGCTCTCTTCACCAGCCCTGCTTTGCAGTGCAATCCACTATGAAGAGAAGCTGGAGAAAAAACATCACATGTGCTAAAGCATTTCTGAAGTTCCTTAAGTTCCAAGGGAAGCTGAGGAACCATAATCTCTATCATTATGGTTTTCTTCACCTTGTGGGGAGGCTGGTGAGAGAATCCTATTAGCATTTGGAGTGTGCCATTTGAAATGCCTGAGTCTCCATGGGATTCAGAGTTTAAGAGTTTGGCAGGAGGAAGATCAAAAATACTTAGAGAAAGATAAACACTTAGAAAAATAAAATGCTTAAGACAAATATAAAAATTAAGATAAATGTTAAAAATATTCTTCCCTTGAAGAAAATTATGAAAGTAGGGTTTATAGGAAAAGAGATTTAAGGCCCAGGACTGCAGCTGATGAACTCAAACCCTTCATACCAAACTCCTTTGAAGGTCACATATCAAGTTGTCAAGGAAGGAGAGAAACAAACAGCTATTACCAGCTCTTGTTAAGCACTGAAAACTAACCATGTTTGAATGCAAAAAAAACCCCATAACAACCATCAAAGTGTTAAAAAATCAGACAGGAACAAAACAAAATCGGAAGCTATGACTGCACACCGGCCTCAGCTTTCATTTTTAAGCACAGCCTCCCTGTGTCTTGACACCTTGGCATTCCAGCCTTTCCAAAGAAGACTAATGACAGTCTCCTGACGGA
The DNA here is from genome assembly GCA_013399895.1 of Serilophus lunatus. Classification (NCBI taxonomy): domain Eukaryota; kingdom Metazoa; phylum Chordata; class Aves; order Passeriformes; family Eurylaimidae; genus Serilophus; species Serilophus lunatus. The sequence continues at coordinate 1,544,971 of VXBA01004859.1, read as the reverse complement.
GCTGGCACCAAGCGCCTGCTTGAGTTCCCAGGGCCAACTTGACAGAGGTTTATTTAAGGACTTATTATGTTATATAAACTGGTAAATCAAACAGATGCTTTTCTTGTGACAACAGATAGCTGAACTATTAGTAGATGGCAGGAGGCCACTGCCTGAAAAGCCTCTCTCTTCAGAGGCTGCCCAGCCCTGCAAATAACACAGAGCAGTTCTGCTCCTTGCAGGCTCTCCGACACCAACAGGTGGTGGTGCTTTCAGGCAGCTCCATGGAGGAACTGCCACTGTACCATAAAGTGAGGGGTCTGTAAATGAACCAGCACAACCTGCAGACTCTCCTACAGAGGTAGAACAACTCCCATCTGTGCTGCTGTTTGGTGAGGGAAGGGCTTGAAACACAATGGCAGCAGAACTAAACACAGCTGCCCAATTCACTGTGTGAAACCCCCTCAGCCCATCCTTAAAACTGCCACAAACACAAGTCCACGAGACTCCATCCTTACATTTAATGACCCTGTACCACAATTCCAGGCTTTAAATCATCTGGAACTATTAAAAATGTTTTACCCCAAAACTCTGTGGCCAAACAGAGAAGCACATCCAAACCTTTAAGTCACAAAGAAGCTTGGTGAATTCTCAGTCTTCTTCCAGAGGCAAGGAACCATCCTATCACATAACCTAGGACTGAAAGTACTACAGTTCTTCCCTGGCAATCAGAGGAGAGACACAGGCTACAAAGGTCTCACCTGTGGATCAATCATTTAAGATGGTCTCATCCTGGCACCTGAAACCAATCTGCTTTTAAAAGGGTTTCATTTTTGAGCTCACCAAAGAAAAATATTTTAATATTCCTTTCATGTGCAAAGGTCTCTTATCACAGAGGCCTTTTACAGAGCTACATTAGAATAGAACTCTTAACTTCAGGAGCTGCAGGTCAAACCAAAGATCTGACCTTATCAGACCAAATCTTGGACAATATATTGAAATCACATGCTCTCGCTGTGAAGCAATTTTACTTTTCACTTTTAGCCACTGACTGAATCAAGCAGGACATGTGTTCTCATCTTCCAGGACCTGTGAAATTCTCAGTCATTATCACACATGGAACTGAACAGAGGGTTTCCATTAGCAGACTATAACAATTCCTCTCAAAAAATGACAACAAGTCAGTTGTTTTGTTCAGCAAAAATAGCCAGAGGAGCAAAAAACTCCTCCTACAGTCACTCTTCCATCTGGCTCCCACCAACTGGAAAAAAATACCTAACTGTGCTAAGCTAAATTCTGCAATTCAAGTCCTTCCTGTAAAAAAGGAGGACAGTAGTTGAACTGTGCAGGAGGAATAAGAAGCATTCTGTTAAATGACCATTCCCAGCTTCCTTCAAATGACATCTTTTGACCAGTTTAACCCTGCAGGGTCATAAAGCTCAAGGACAGAGGAAACCGGTACAGTCAAAAACCTGCCAAAATAAACCTTCCACATGCAAGTGTGCATCTAGTAGCACTATGTGCCCAGTTTCCTCGAGTGAATTGCTTCATTTGCCCATTTAATGGGAGAGCAAAGGGCTTGAGAAATGCTGAAGGGAGGAGCAGGCTGCAAAGCCACTATATCAGGAAAAAAACAAGTCTTGGCTTAATGACAGCTCTGAATCCTGTTCCTGTCAGTGTTGTGTCATTCTTTGCTCTGCTATCACATCACCTATGGTCTAAAAGGTGACCCAAACACCTCTAGCCAGGAGGTGGGACAACATCATGTGTCTGAAGATTTCCTAGGGAATGTAAGACACAGGATAAAGAAGGGGAATGTGTTTCAAATGAGACATGCTTCTAAAATCACTAAGATACAGATTCTGCAGATTGAAGTTATTCTGCTCAGCTGCCTGTTAAAATAAGAAGTACATTACCCATAGACGCCAGAGGACTGAATTTCTGCAAGTCCAGAACTAGAATGTGAACAGGGAAAGTCTGATGATTACAGAGACCACAACACTATACTCAGACCTTCAGGGCTGTGACAGGTTATTCCCACTCCCTCATTTATTGAGCTGGACAATGGTACATCTTATTTCACAGACACAACATGCCTCTTACCTGGAACTCAGGTGGATACTATTAAAATCCCACAGGAAGGATGTTTGCCACCTAAGTAACCCACTTTTACATACAAATGAGGATATGGGGAACATCAGTAAGAGGTGAAGTTTCAAAAGGCAAGTGTGCCTTGGTGTTTCAAACGAGCCCAGCCAGATTGGAACCAGAGGGATTTCTTCAGAGCTTGACCCCAAAGACTCTGTTTCTAGTCCTAAACCAGCTGCAGCTGCTGAAAATTCAGCTTCTGCTTTTTCTGGCGCAATTGCTTGCGCTGGACATGCTGTTGCTCCCATATCCTCTACCACTGGTCCATCTGTACAGTCTGGGGAGGGTCCAGGGACACACACACACACACACACACACACACACACACACACACTCCTCCAAAGCCAAGAGCAGAAAAATTCACTTCCCTGACACAGGAATCAGGCTGCTGGGCCAGAACTCTTCCAAACAATGCAGCATCCTCCATCCAGGAGAAGCAGGACAGGTTAAGGATGACAAGTCACAGCAAGACAAAAAAAGTACTCACTGCTACCCTATCACACAGGAAAATGCTGCTCTTACACATAGCAACATGCTCCCTGGCCTGAACTTTCTCACCAAAGCTGAATCTAGTTTTTAACCTAACCAAACCTGTACTTCTCCAGCTATTCTGATTCCAAATCCTGCAAATCTATTGAACAATTCCTCCTAAAAATTCTTTCTACAGTTCTTCTTCAGATGCCCGAGTTCAACTCATTTAGCCTGACATTATACATTCCATTTTATAAGCTGCACAGAGTCTGCCCAGATGAACTGCTCTGCTCATTCCCTCCACCACACACTCAGAGCACATCAGGAGAGATTCTGTCTGCCTCACTTGTCATGCAGGAAAACTGGATGCCCAGATGAGTTTAACAAAAATGTTAGTTATTTATTTAGGCCCTGATCCAGTGAAGCACATGCTTAACCATAACCAGGATGTGCAGCCCAATGACTTCAAAGGAACTACTCACCCTGTCTAAACTGTTCAGTATCTGTGTAAGTGCTTGGTGGACTACAGTGAATACAAAGGAGAGAGAAAGACTTGGGGGAACTGCACACAGGTCTGTGAAGGTGCATTTTTGGGGACTCTGCTGGCCCCATGACCTGCTCACCAGCTAATTTGCTGAACACTCACCACAATGCCACAAATAGTTTGCAATGGGACTATTAACACAATAGATCATTAAAATCAGAATGGCAGTTTATGCAAAAACATGTATTTCTACTTACCCTGTTGGCATAGAAAAAAGGTGAAAGAGGTGAGTAGTCCTGAACTATACTACAGACATTTCCTGTCTCAAACTGGGGGAGAAGGAGTAGGAAGTAGTGTTTTTCTAGCACAATGAGCATCCATAGTACACTACATTTTGTGTTCTCTTTCATTATTCAAAGATCATTGCTAAAACAGGGAATTCTTCATTTACCTGTTAAAGCATGCAAAAAACATAGAAGACCGTGGATTTGCTAACTGTGAGGAAGGTGGAACTTGGATTGTATTGTGAGACTGAATTCAGGTAGTTCTGATAGAAAAAAGGTGTTCTAGTGGTTATCTCCTCAGGCAAAGAGAGAGAAAATTTAGTTCATGTTATTTATCTTTCACTTTCTTTAGGAGATAACTCCCTCATCACCTCCCCACTGCTGACACACTGTCTGCTCCTCTCAGACTATTCAGTTGATTCATCCCTAATTGCACGCAGAGCACTTGAGCTCAGCTGTGTTCTCAATTCCACACCTTTTATCTTCTATGAAAAAGGGCTCATGCTCCAAAACCTCATCTGTATTTTCCATTTACACCAGGTGGTGTGAGAAAAAAGCATCATCTGTGCTACAGCTTGTGACATGGAACAGTGACAGCACTTGGGTCCAAGAGGAGAGATCTTCTGTATGACCTTATTCAGTATGTACAGAAACAAGACAAGTCACTCTCATCTGAGGCATCTGAACAGCATGCAGGTAGCAAACACATCATCTTTTTCTCAGATTTCTGCTTGAATAGATAACCCCACCGCTGTCTATGGGCATTATTGGTTGAAGTAAACTGATAGACCAGACCTTACCATACCTGGTTACAAAAACAGCAGCATCCACAGGAGGGGTGTCATCCCTTGCACCAGGAACCTGGTTGTTACCAAGGTATTTTGCCCCACCATATTCTTCATTTTGCCACTGACAGAAGCTCTCCAGAGATCTCTCTCCATGATGCCCAATAGACAACTTTGCCTTTTTGGGGGGGAAAAAAAAGATACAAAAGAACAATTATCAGCCACAGTCTTTAGACAAAGCAGCAGACCTCTGATGAAAAATCAGAGGCTCAAAGATATAGATGTGAATGAAAGGTGAACTCAGGACTCTGGGCTCCACACTGACTTCTGTCAGTTGATCTACAGAGCAAACTCTATCAGCTCAGAAGTCACAAACTTCTAATACAGCCCTACATTCAAAAATCTCCTGATTCTGGGATGTACTTGATTCCAAAGCTGTATCATTTTTAATCTCTGTAACACTTAACTCCTGAGCCTGGCTCATGACTATAAGCAGACACACATTTATCAGGAATGATAAATAAAAGGATTGTAGCTCCTTTCACTCCCAAAGCCCTCTGTACTTCCCACCCTTAATGTTGCCTGGTGAAGTGTGACAGGCACTCCTCCTAATTTGGGATCCAGACATGCCCCACTCCCCCTCCCACCCTGCTCTGTGAGACACCACAGTGCAACCACAGCAGCAGGGGAAAAACCAGTTCAAACTCACAGGACGGCTGTGAAGCAGGACTAGTTTGGTGACTCGAATGTTGACTTTAATTCCAAGGCTCTGATGCTGAAACATGTTGTACACCTGTCAAAATGCAAAGAAAACACCCACAGTAACAACACCAAGACCCAGTGGAAGAAACTAATTGTGACAGAAGTTATACATTTGCCCTGAAAACCTGACCCAAAATAAACCCAAATGAGTTGTGCTAATATACACAATGAAATAAAGAATTTTTAAGAGCTACTGTGTTACCACTCTACGGTTTTACACACTACAGTGTAGCTAAAACACTTAAAAAACCAGAGAAGGTTTGCTCCTACTTGTTGACTGAGCAAGATTCAGCATTCAGGGATAAAAACATTAAAATAAAACAAAAAATATATATGTCAAGTTGCTGGGGAAAAAAAACAACCAACTTTTAACTGGAATAAACAAGAGAGACAACAAAGGAAAGGAGAACAATATTCCAAAGGAACTCCAAGCACACAGATCTCGGGAACACGGACATACATTACGAAGCATCCAACTAACATGGACTTCAGCATTTAAATATCAGAGATATCTCAATGCAAGATGAAATAATGGTGTGTTTTAGACTTCAGGAAATAGAATGGAAAAGCAATTTCCCTCTGTTATTTTCATATCTTATATAAGAGAATAGTAATAAGGCAGCACATAATGACACAAGCCTCAGGAAATACAAAAATAGCACCGGAAACTACCTTACTACTTTCTCCAGATTTTGCATTCCAGCTTAGATACTTCACCTCATTTTTATAGGTTAGAATATAAGATTTTAATTGATGCCAGAATTTTATTCCACCCACTTCACTGTGTACAAATGTTTTAACTAGACTATATCGAAAAAGGTGAGGGAGGGATTTATTTTAAAAAGGTGTCAAATACTCCATAAAAAGTATTGCATGAATATTGTATTCCCTATATACTAAAAAAAAAAAATAAAATCAAGACCACTGAAGAGAGAATCTTGACAAAAGGGAGGCAGAATTTGGCCCCAAGTAAGCTGTACTCCTTACTCTTTTGGCTACAAATGTCACAGAGGCTCAGATAACTTCCTACAACCAACCCAAGACATGAACACATCTTGAATATCATGTTTTCAACGCTTGGTATTTTTCCTATTTGTGCAAATACTCAGGAATGTGCTCAGTGTAAGAGTGTTCTTAAGCTCTTTAGTGTTTGGGGTTGGATTTAAGCACACACGTAAATGTTTCCTACAATTTAGGCACAGACTGCCAGACAGAGCTACTCAGTATTTGACCCACTGACCTTCAGTATGAGCACAATGAGCCATTTATCTTCCCTGGGGCTGGTGTATAAATGCACACAAGTGCTGGTACTATTTGCTCAGCTCAGGGATATGTTGGTAGAGCAGCTCAGGCCTCTCACTACAGACCTGGGGGGGATAAACTTGACACTTGCAAGAGAAGGGCTCTGACAGATGACCTCTGTGTAAATGGAGACCTGGACATTCAGCTGGGGGGGTCAGTGGGGCATCAGGCTGATTGAGTCAGTCTCTCCTGCCCCACTACAGAGGCTGACAAACATTTGCCTGGGATGGGTGTCTTTGGTTTGCCCAGCTTGCTCTGGCTCTGACCATGCCATAAAGTTTCCACTTACAAAATGAGAGTAAGTTCAGCAAACATGTTCTTATCACTAAGCCTAATAGGTGCTGGTGCTTGCCTTCCCATCGGAGCAGACAAGCTGTCTGCCTCCAGACCCAGCACAGACACATCCAAACACCACCAACTTCAAAAGGTAAAACCAGCTGCTGGAGGGTTTAGGATGTCATCTTGAAGGCTGTCAGTCCTTCTTCCTTTTCTCTTGTGTTCTCTGTCTTAAGGAAAACTTTAAATTCACTTGTATTTGCATCCCTCAGCAATCTCAGAAGAGCTCAACCTACCAAGCAGCAGCAACAACTGGACACTAAACCAAAAAGATAGAGTATGCAAAAGAGGCTTCACTTTGCTTGTTTATTCAAGCTTTGTTTGCTTATTTTCTTAAATGGAGCCCAAATAAACCCCAGATGGGTGATAGTTCGTGTTGCCTAGAAGGAACATTAACCTTTCCCTCTGAGAGGGAGATCACACAGTAATTACCATCACAGACAACACACAGCTTGACTTGGTGAAAACCGGATTTTCCAATTAAAATAACATGTACATAGAGGAAAAAAAGCTAAATTAGAACACATTCCCCTCACTGCATCCCACGACTTTTTCCTGGGATCTTCTCTCCCTTATTCCTGACTCCTTCCCCCTCACCTGAAGCCATAAAGGGAGATAAGAAATGGGGGCTGTGGTTGGTCCATAACATCTCCTCTCTGCTGCTCCTTCCTCCTCACACTTTTCCCCTGTTGCAGTGTGGGGAGCCTGGACTGCAGTTCCTGTGAGGAGCACAGGCTGCTCTCCTCAGACCACAGAATTCTCCAAGGAGCAGCCACCTGTCCCACCATGGTCTCCCCATAGGCTGCAGGGCAACCTCTGCTACAGCACCTCCTCCTCCTCTGACCTCACTGCTTATATGGATCTTTCCTTACATTTTTTTCCTCACTTTTTTCTTTAATATGCAGGGGTTTTTTGCCCTTTCTTCAATATGTTTTCACAGAGGCACCACCAGGTCTCCTGAGGGGCTCTGCTGTGTGGTGAGGGCTGGAAGGAGGCCTCAGCCCCAGGGACAGCTGCATCCCACACACTGTCCTTTCCAATGGAAACCCACACTCAAGTCACGGGTAGAAGGAACCCCAGTGAGGAAACAAACAGACTTTTAAATGACTTGATACAAAAATACGAGCCTGATACAGCACAGGTTGTTCACAGCCACTCTGGCAGGACACAGCCGGTGTTAAACCAGGCCCTGCTGGGTAGGCTGTGCCCAAAGGAAGTGTAATCACAGAATCCATCTGTCTTGAAAATAAAAGAATTCAAATACAAAGGTCTTTCCTGCTTGGAATTGGATTCCATCGTGGCAGCAACAACCTTCTGCCTTTCTCACCCAGCCAACAAGGAAACCATCCCCCACAGCCTTGGCGTGTCCAAGCCGTTCAGACACCACATCCAAGCGTCCATCACCATCATGTGAGCTAATCGTGCCAAGTGAGGTGGCTGGGATAAGTGGTACCAGGGGATGAGCAACGGGATTTCCCACTGCAGATGTTCTCAAGATTTCCTGCTGCACGGACAGCATGCATTAACAGAGAGACTGACTCACAGACACCTCCCTTCCCACTCCCAATACCATGGGCCACCCTTTCTCAGGCCTGCAATTGCATCACACCCTTAGGCCTCCTGTGACCACTTCCAGCAGGGGAAAAATAAAAATTCTGGGGGTATTTTAGAACCTTTCAATAAAATAAGGCAGCTGGGAACAGAAGTTCAGTTGCATGAAACCTCCTAACACACTGCCATGGAACAAAATGCAAAGGTTGCTGGTTTAGGACAACACCACAGTGGCCTAAAGCAGCTTGGCTGGAAGGGAAGTGGAGGTTCTTCACCACTAGGCTGAGGGGAAGGGATGGTAGAAGTGGTCATTGTGATTGGAGTGTTGTGATTGCCCTGCTGTAGGTGAATTTCTTGCTGTATGGACTTCTCTGTGAGAAGTCATCAAAAGCAGAGTGAGCTTTGGAAACTGAGAGAAGGATGGTAAAGAGTTATCCAAACAGACAGAAAAAAAATGAAGGCAAAGTGCAGAGGAACATGAAAAAGAATAAAGCTTGTCTGTGACATCCCCCTCCTTCATCTGCACTTCTCTGATAGAGCTTTACTGCACAGAATGCCCTAGAGAAAACAGGAGAGCTTGAAGCATGGACCATCCTCCCCTCTTAGCATTCCTCCTGCCTTTCTTTCTCCTTACAGATTTGATATGGAAGGGGCAGAATAAATTCAGTTTTGGCATAAGTTGTCCAGGCCTGCCCCAGCACGTATAGAGCACAGTGCAGACATAAGGAATTGAGCTGACAGAGGAACTAAACTACAACTTTTTGGTTTTTTTTAAATTCTCAGGAGCTTCCTCTGCAGGTGGATGGTGGGAGGGAGACATGTATGTTTCAGATGTTTTGGAGTTCAGAACAGCAACCCTGAGAGTAAATTGATTTTTTTTCTTTTTTCTTCCCTAAGCATTGCACTCAAGCAAGAGCCTTCCCATTGCCTTGGCTGCTGGACAAGGTTTGGACAGCAGGAGCGTTAGTCAGGTTACTGAGGTTGTCTCTCACTTGTTTTGAAAAGTGCTATAGGATTTCTAACACCCACCTAAAGCCAAGCTTTCAAATTACTCCTTTAAACATTATGAAAAAGAACGTATTCATGGCTCTTTATAGGATACAGTTGACATAACTCTTTCTCTTGGGGCTGCTGGAGCAAAAAGAGAAATCTGTAGGCAGTGATCAAACACTTATATATTTTTCCCCTATGTCCCTGTTCCCACCATGAAAATTCCAGATTAGGGTAAGGGAGTTGATTATCAGTGGCAGCTCTGGAGCCTTTGTGTGCCAGCCCCCACGAGCACAGATATAAATCCATCAATGTATGCAAGATAAAAATGATTTTATCTGCTTCTTTAACATAAAAAACCCCTCATAGGGGAAATCCAAAATGAAAAACAATCCGTAGAGTGCAAAGTCAGGCTTCAGAGAGTAAAACAGTATCATTCCTAAAGAACAGCATAAGAATTTTCCCTTTTAATGACATCCAAAAGATCAGTAACTTCAAGTTACTGCTTGCTGCTGCAAAGAGCTCCACACTAATCGCATGGCTTAGCAACAGCTGCAGGAGAACTAACACACACTGCAGTAACTTCCCCCTCCATGCTGGATTCTCTGAGAAAAAGGCAAGCCCAAAACCAAGCCACAGTCGTAATTTATTCCAAAACCCCCAAAAATGCACTTAGGGGACCAAAAAAAAACCCAGCCCAAGTCTTTGCTTTTTTTTTTTTTTTTATGTTTTCAAACCCATAGAAAGCAGCTGCTAAATTACTAAGTTGTGGTCTTGGAAATTCAGACATCTCTGTCCCTAAATGCTCAGAGGGTCAGTCTGGGTGGGACTTGGTTTGCAAAGTCAGCTCTGCACAACTGTGAGGAGCCAACATTCACAAAATTCAGGTACTGGCTGAAACCAGTCACTCCTCATTATTGAAAACACTCCAGCCATGGACAGAACTTTCCAAAAGGTCTCATCTTCATTTATCACATGCTTCAAAATAATTTGAATCAGTTTCCTCCAGAAAGCTGAAAGCCTAAATCATGAAGGCCAGCCACAGAAGAGGCCAGTGCAGTTTCCCTGTCTATGAGGACACAGAAACTTGTTTTTAATTTTAGATGAGAAGAAGACACAAGAGGAAAGAAGCAAAAACTCCTTCAAGACAGACCAACCATCCAAGCAGCTCCACATGGATGAAATGCAAGAAGAAAATATAGTTGCCAGAAGCAGACTAACAGAATAGATGAGCAAAATAAGCATGTTTTTAAGCATCTTTTACCATAAAGGCAGTTAGGTTTGGAATTTAGAGGAAGTTCTAAGCCCGGGTGTCTACAGAAGAAGGGCATGAAAAGGAGATGCTCTCAAGCCAAAGGATGCAGTGGAGAGACAAGAACTGAAATGCAAACACTGCAACACTGTGCAAAAGATCATTAACAAGGGAGTTTAAACCAGAAAAATAAATCAGCACCTATATTTAAGTAGCTGGTTTTGCATTTCTGTAGTTCTGCTGGTATCTCTCCCTGTCCCTGTCCAAGTCCTTACATTCAGCATGCCATAAACTGGCTTGCTAAGGCTGCAGAGGTACATGGCATTTGACAACAACTTTATCACCTGTTTGGAAAATTGTGCTGAATCAAACACACAGCCAGAAAACAAGAAAAGGTTTCATTTTAGCAGAAGTGACTCAAAAAAAAAATCAACTAAAATCCCTGGAGCCATGCTTGTTCCTACTCCTACATTAACAGAGCACCTTACAGGGAAATTCTTCCACAGTCTTGGAAAAATATGTCTTACAGCATCAAATATTAGTTTAGTAAATGGCAGAATTTGCACCTCCACAGTGGCATTCACAAAAAAACAAGTACTTTTTATTTGAGTCTATTCTCTGTTCAGGGGAATGGTCAGAACAACACAATATCATTAAAAACACAGCATTTGCTACAAGAAGTACTACCTGTTATTTCTGGGTTCCAAAATGGGTTTGCTGTGTTTTTGAGCTGTTATTCTAGAGCAGGGTGATGGGTTTTTCTTTTTCCTTAAGATTCTCATTTACCAAGGGAGCAATAAACTCATATTTTGCAATGCTGACTTTTTTCCCTTCAGAACTTCTCGTAACATAAATAGATATTAAAATACTTTAAGGCAGATCACTTTATTTAAAATGTCTATAAATATAAAATGCATTAATAAGACCTCTTAATGCTTGTTTTGTGGTTTGACAGTAAACGTAATGGCTTACAGAGAGGAGCATAGTTAATATACCCCGACCAGTAATGTTCTATTTGCTTAAATACAAGCATCCAAGCCAAAATTAACATTCTGGTTTCTTTTAGAGCCAGCTCACCATCCTGCAGTATAGCTGAATAAGCACTGCCTAATATCATGGGGCAAATCCTGTCCCCCAGCTAACAGTCACAGAAGGCTGACAGGGAGGCAAGGCAAGAAACAAAGACCCCAAGTAGTCAAAAGTTTGGCTAAGACCTACCTAAACCACAAAACTAACTCTATGAAATAACGTTTTTTTCTGAATTATTCTTCAGCTTCTTTTACTGGGATGAAGGTCAGCTTTCATTATGGCAAATGGAACATTAAAATTTCCTTTGATTTCCTTGAATTTCACCTTGTTTTACAGCCTCAGAATAAAGGATTTATGCAACAATGCCCATCTATGTGCTTGCCTATTGTCATTCCTCAGGGAGGTAGAGGCCTGAAAAATTAAGTTCCTACGAGTGTGGGAATGTAGGTGACAAAGGAGAGAGACTCTTTCCTTGCCCCTCTGAAGACTGAAAAGCTAAAACAAATTCAAATCCTATCAGACATCAGAAAAAATTCACACAAGTGAGACTCTAGAAGCAATGACTTAACAGTGGGAAGCATTTCAGCTGGACTTTGCACCTTAGGAGATGTCACACGAATGTGTTCCTCGTCCAAGAGTCCTCTTCCATGTGCACTCTCCAATGTCCAATAAAGGAGTGAGCTCACACTGCAGCATCACAACCCAGATTAAAAGTCCATCAGCCAAATCCATTGGAAACTAAGCTTCAATATTTGTTTAATAAACGGGTTAGAGAACCCAACCCATCTATCAGCACCTCCCCACATGGATATATTCACACCTGGCAAGCTGATGTGACTTTAAAGTTGGAAGACCATGGCTTGTGCCCCTAGCAAACACATCCTTAAACACAAAAAAACAGTAAGTAGACCTTGAAATGATGGATTTATGGATTTATTGCAAGAAGACATTTCCTACAAACCAAACCAAACAACTGCAGAGCCATAATGAAGCCCCATTAAGTGACTATTGTCACAGCACAGTGGAAGGCAAACAAAAGGGAGAGGAAGGGACACAGAAAAGCAGCCTGTTAATGGAAAAGACTAGTTAAACAAACTCCCTGCTTAATCAGCAAAGCATTTCACTGCAGGAGAGCTCCCTCACACCAGTGCTTGATAAAGAAATACAAGACCTCTTAAAAAGCTGTTGTTCCATAGCTGGTTTATGCCGAGCATCCATCACTCAGCTCTTCACTGGGAAGCATGACCAGGCAATTACTGTCAAGAACTCTTATTTTTTCCCAAGCCAATTTGCTGCTCATGAACAACAGAGACACAGTGAGGATAATGAACTGTTCCTGGATATTACAATAGCATAGGCAGAGGAATACAAGCTTCCTCCAAGACTTCCTTGTGCAAATGCCTCTGGAAGGACCCCTGCCGTCCCTGAGCAGAGTTTTCCATGTCCACATCCAATTTAGCCATTATCACTTTATAGGCACTGCCAACAACTGAGTGAGTGAATGAGTATTCACTGTGAGAGGCTTTGTGTTCCCTTATCAGCTGAGACAGAAGGCTTCACTATAAGGACAGCTAACAAATTAACACCCACACTTCACAAGAGCTTGCAATTTCCAATGGTTCTCCTCACTCCTGACAGATTCTCTGCAGAATTTCTAGAATGTTTCTAAAGCACAAGTATTCATTGGTATGGTAAGCACCATTTCATGCAGCTCGAGAGGTTCTGGGGTAAAAAGACTGGGATCAGCTGGCAGTTTGGTGGTAAGTTTTCTACACCAAAGGAAGCAGCCAATTTCATTATGTAAAAATCAGAGAGAAAAAGCATTTCCAGGTTTTCTGCTGGAAATCAATGACTGCTGGCTTCAGTTGCAGTTTGACTGCCTATGACAATGACCCACAGGGAAACATCCCTTGTGAAACAGGTGTGCCATGGAAACCTTTAGAAATCTAAGAAACATCCCATCAGACAAGACCATCTATCCACTCTGGTTACTCTCTTCCAAGGGAAACCACAGCAGCACCAGAAACACGATAGGAAACACCACTTCTGCACAACTATTTTTTAACTGCAAACCTGCAATTTCAGTTAAAAAAAGGGGGTTTATTGTGATCTCCTTAGGCAAACACCAGGAATCACACAGATGGGGAAGAAGAGACACATAACACTCAAGGTGAAAACAATTCTTCATTTCGGCTGCCAAGTAAGCCAGCCTTAACCTACCCTGGGTACGGGCTGTTTACTCTAGCTGCTTCTTTTGAGAGTAAAGTGCCTACTTACCATGTTCATAACTGTGAGGATGAACCTCTGGGCAGCCTCTGCACCGTGGTACTGGACCATGTCAGCATCTGCCACCACCAGCGTTTCCACCGTGTACTCATTCGTCAGGCGAATCGCGTTCCTTCTCTCCCTCCAGTCACTGGTTGATTTCATTTTCTTCTGCCTCTTCTTTTCTGAAAGTCAAAATACTTCTTAAGGCTGGCAGATCACAATAAAGCATTTATACTCTTTTCAACAAATAATTCAGGCTGCAAGAAGCTTTAATTAAAGTGTTTTTTGCTGGTTAAAAGAAGCAACCAAGAGGTTTCGTTGCAAGTACAACTATACCTCTGTGTGCAGATCCATGTTAGACCACCAGATTACAGGCAAACAGGAAAGAGGATGGGAAAAGAGAAGTTCAAAAAAGCCAAAGATTAATTGTAATTCAAACCAAAAGTGATGCTCTTGCAAAAAATTTCATAAATTTGAAATACTGCTTGTGAAAGGAGTTAACATTCCACTATAATGGATTGAGTACTAATTAAGGAAAAGTTCTGTTGAAGATAACTTGAGGATAGGAAACTATGCTTTGGGATGCAATGTACACTTTAGGCTCTGCAGGTTCTCCAAAGTCAAGAAAGTTAAAACATATTCCTAGAGTCAGTTTTTCCATCAGTTGCACTGTTACTTGCTACCAGCATTCCCAGGGCAGTGTAACACAGCTCTAAGATAGTCTCAACATTTTTAAATTAAATTGGATTGTTTTGGAACACTCATTATTGGCCAACTGCAGAAGTCTCTGGCTGAGACCCAGAAGTGCAGAAGGTCAGGTTAGATAAGACCTTCTCAAGCTCTCTTTGCTCATTTATTGCTGTTGGCCTGAGCAGCAGCAGCAGCAGCTGTGGTCACTGGCCACCTACAAGCAGAGCTCACGTCCCTCTTTGTTGGGGTATGTGACCCAAAACCAGGGGACTCCCTATACCAGCTGATTTATGAACCTCAGGTACAAGAACCTGTGACAAGGATCCATTTTAAGGACTAGAAAGTGAAGCAGTGCTCAGCCACCATTAACACAAACATTAAAACAAAGAAGTTAAACCTCCCTTCCTCCAAACTAAGGGACTGATGTATAATTTGTCTTCTAAGTTGAAAGGTGAAATGTGTTTCACAGCTCAAAGGCAGATGTGCAAAGCAGCTGATGCATGAACAAAGGAGAATTTAAGTTCAGATACAAACTGAACCTGCTCACTTCGTTGCAGTCACAAAAAATGTGTTCATGTTTTCAACTCGAAAATGAAAGAAAAGCAAATGAAGTCCTTAAATTTATTTTTGCAACAAGAAACTGCCAAGACTCATTGGCATTACCTCTGCTTACTGCTCAGCCTGTGATGTACTATGGATAAGATACACTGATATCAGTGCTGATTTTTCCCTACAAAAAAGGGAACAGAACACATGAATCCTGACACAGCAGAGTAGAGAATCACTTCTTAATTTTTCTCTAGATTTAACTTGAGACCCTCTCTGAGCAAAGAACCATTTTGCAGTGGGCAGAGCTGAGTTAGTGGTCACTGATCCTGATTTTCCACAGCCTGTTTACCAGCTCCCTTACATAACTCAGCTTGAATTTCCCTTCTTTCCCAGATCTTCAGTTTTCCCTGACTGACCCTCCTGTATTCAGAGTGACAAACCCCATCAGCTGCAAACCCCCCAAAACCCTGCCTTTACTCATTCATACATTTTCTGTCCTGTCAAGATGCACAGTTGCACATGTCCATCCCATCTCCCTATCCCAAGTTTTCTACCAGTCATCCAGTATAGCTCTGCACGTGCTTTTCTGCCCAAGGCATCAACTGTCAACACTTGATACATCTTTTAAACTGAGAAAACAACCATGAAATTTGATTTGATTTTTTTTTTTTGTAAGGGAGTTTGGAAATATCCCCCTGGGTCTAATGAGACACACAACAGCCTATGGACAAGCAAAACATGGGGTGATCATAAATAATGGAAGCTACATGCCAGCAGCAACGATGGACATAACCAAGTTTCAAGGCCCGTTTTCATAGGGACTACAGGGCAACTACAGGAAAGTGCACAATCAGGACAAAGCTGCCCCAGAGCAGGGGATTTCTATGCTTCTAAGTGCATTAGAAAGGAAATAAAAAAGATTGATTATATGAGAAAGAAGAAAATCTGAATGCATCCCTGATTTACCAACTATGAGCTGGAGTTGACTTCATAAACTTGCGTGGAAAAGCTCCCCTGTTTGTGTGTTTACTTATTTAATTCCATTTATCACCCATCCCTCCCTCTGCACAGCTGCACACCTTTATCTACAGCTTTTCAAGGTTGTAATTTAAATTCATGGGGGGAAAACAGAGAAAAAGGAATAGAAGGCAAATTACTCCATAAAAACATTGACCTTTTGGGTTTTGCTGCTAGAAGTTAGAACCTTCCTGGAAACAGCACCACTTTCCCATTAAATTCTTATTTTGGTAATTCCCTAATAAACTGAAAGCTTTCAGCTGGTGTGAATCTCCTACCTACAGAAAAGCTCCTCTTATTGGGAATTAAACCTAGACTGAAGTTAGTCTGGGCCTGGCATTGAATGAGCTGTGTAAAAAGGTTTAAGTGGAAGGAAAAAAATCAGAGTACTCTGGGTTTTCACTTAAAAATCTCCTTTGTGATGGAAAAGAAGACACTTGTGTCAGAGGAGGAACACACAGTGCTTGGCTGCAGCTTGTGCTCCAGGGAGAAGAAGTCATGCCATGGTCATATGCCATGGGATTGCCAACGTGGTCCCTCCTCCAGAGGCAGAAGCAGGAATTGGCACGGCTTTGCCAGCCCCACTCAGCACCTCCTTGCAGAAGGCAGCTGTACAAAACTCTGCAAGGTGTGATTTCTGGAGAGCAGCAGCCTAAAGGGACTCCTGGCAAACTGCTGGGTAGTCTTGGTTCACATGAAGCCCCTGGCCCTCACTGCTCCATGAGTTTTGCTTGAAGCTGTGGATTGGCTGCTTTCCACAGAGTGATGGGGATTAGAGGTTGTGTGTGGATAACCACCACCCCACAGGCTGCAGAAACACAGCCAAAGTGACCTAACACTGAGAATGTGGGCTCCCACTCTGGCCCTCACATTGACCAAGGGTAGAGCTCACCTGCACTTCAAACAGACAACAGGAGCTCAAGGGAGCCCACAAAGAGCTCAGGTGGTCACTGCCAGAACAGGGAAGGCACAGCAACACCAACTATTTAAACAGAAGAGTGTGTGTGGTCACCTTTCCTTTTTAAGTCTGTAGGTCCTCCATAGGCTAACTTTTTCTTATCCTTTCTGTCCTTGCAGAGGACCACTTTCAGAGTGGTCTCTCTTTGCATCTTCCTGCCCACCACACATGCAAACAATTTTCCAGTACAATCAAGCACATGGAGAAAACAAGCCATCTGTTTGCATGGATGAACCATCACACATGAAGAAAATACACATATCCCGTATCACAGACATTTGAAGAGGAGAAAAAGGTCCAAAACCAACAGTAAAAATCCTCATTAAATGCATCTGCAACTCATACCTGAGGTGAGTCAACTTTATGGAGGTATCACAGGAAAAAAAACCCCATCTCCAGAGCCTCCCTTCAGAAACAAGTTAGCACAGAGAAGTCTCGCTCCTGCCCTGCAAGATTTATGGACTATGGGCAGAGAATCCCTCCCTGAGTACATGAAACCCCAAACTAAAATAAACATCAGCCATTAAAACAAGGATTAAATGCTTGGGGGATTCTTTACTTGAACAAACTGATGTTACAAATTTTGTGGTGCAGATGTTAAGTGTTAGTGTGAAGGCATAAGAAACCATAAACCATGGGCAGGAGCCTGTCAGAGGAGTTTATATTGAGGGGAGCACACAGAATCAAACTGAACACTATTTTAGGAGTCAGGTGTTCCCTGCTAAAGAGGTCACAGAATTTCATATGAAATATGAGCTGAAACAGTCAATCTACAGCACAGCACATACATGCTGCAGGTGACTGGGCACAAGGGACATTGCTCTTTTGCCAGTCCATCTGACAGTGTGTTACACAGTCTATCTGGCCAAAAACTCCACAAAATTCAGGACTGTCAGGGAAAGGGAGAAGGGCAATACAGATCCTCAGTATAAAATGGCTGTAACACTGCACAAGCTCATTTGCTGGCTTTTATTTACAGGGTCTTGCCTTTGCTTGGCTCGTCACCTGCAAAACAACATGATGATATCACATTCTGCAGCCCAGCAGCTTGTAAAATCTTCCTCAGAATGGACAGAATCATTATTCCTACTGTGATCAGAAGCACAACAGAGCTCTTCTGAGGCCTCAGTAGAAAACTCCTTACATTCAGTGCTTTTTATGGCAACTCAACAGATGTACAATTCCAAAGCAACCGCCCCAAATGACCTTTTCCTATTACACACCAAAAGCACTGTCTAGCACTGTCTGACTTTTGGCAGTTTCTTGCTGTAACTGCAGAGTCCTTTCCTGTTCCTCCTACCTCTCTTCCAGCAGTATTTCCCAGACTCATCTGAAAAGCAACCTCTTCTCCCACGGCCTTCCACTTCTCCTTCTCCCTAATCTTTCCCTTTGTAATTTTAGCTAACTCATTCTAGTTAAACCTACTGACAGTTTCTGGATGCAGTTCAATAAAAGCCACAAATAAAAGTAAAATTGCAGAGTCCTTTCTGCAAGGCCAGATTTCTCTCTAGAAGCTCTTTTCTACTGCTGCCTTAAAAATCTTCTCCAGTTCTTCCTCAGGAGCCCTTTGCTTACTTCCCTTCCCCCATGACCCCTTTAACATCTCTACATACCCTCCATGGAGGGCTAAGCTCTATTTTATTGTATATTGTTAAAAAGGAGAGAGAATGCAAGTCAGGCAAACAGCTAAAGTTAGTTCTCCCTAAGCCCCAGCATTTTCTACAGAAACTTTCACTGTTACTCACATTAGGCAGGTTTTATTAGTTTCACCTAAAAGTAAAAATCATCACCTCTCCAAAGGAAAACAAAGAAAGAAGGAGACCCTGAACACAAACCAAACCTAGAAATTAAAGAAAGGAAGTTCTTGAGGCGTGTGTTTACTACTTAACCTAAAACCATATGTCAAGTTTGCTGAATTACCAGAGGGACAGGATGCCACAAAATTTCCCTGGTACCAGCAGCAGGACAGAAACACCTCTCAAAAGGCTATCAATTCCAGGCATGGAAACACTCCCCTCCTTCCAGAAGGCAGCACAGAAATTGTCCCTGTGCCCTGGCCTATTATACTTACACCAAAAGCTTGGAATTTCAGATCTACCACAGCTTGCTGATGCCTGTGGGAAGCCTGAAGTTCAGGAATTACAAATGGCTGCTCATTGAAATCACAGCTGATGACAGAATGAGACCTGTCCTCTCATTATTAATGCCTCGTCCTACAAAGCTACACCTCCAATTTCCCTCTGACTGGAGTGGCAGATAAATCAGGAAATATTATTGCACAGCAGAACGATCCATCAGTCCCTAATTCACCTTCCAAAAATAGTTTTGTTTTGCTTTGGGGTTTTTTTTTGTTTGTGGTTTTTTGTTTTTCTCCCAAACAGTCACTTTCATACCAAATCACAAGTTCATGACTATTTCTCTGGCACAGCAGCAAACAAGAATTTGAGACAGAAGTCATGAACTCTGTGCTGCATCTGA
Source organism: Serilophus lunatus (assembly GCA_013399895.1). Taxonomy (NCBI): domain Eukaryota; kingdom Metazoa; phylum Chordata; class Aves; order Passeriformes; family Eurylaimidae; genus Serilophus; species Serilophus lunatus. The sequence goes on along the minus strand of VXBA01004859.1, from coordinate 1,525,638 downwards.
AAACACCATGGAGATTTTACTGCAAGGATTGTTATCCAAGTTATTCTGTGGCTTGGAAACATCAGTTTAAACCTTATTTTTCTGCAAAACACACTCAGTCACCAACACAACACATCAGGACTTTGTCCTTAATGGCAGGTCTGTGAGACAGACCATGATCTCTGCTGTAGGACTGGTTCAATTTGTCATCAGGATTTCAAAGATTCCCACCTCCTGAACTCTGTGCACTCCTCTCCCAATAAAAGGACACCTAGAAACAAGGGCTCACTCATGGCACATAAATAAGAAAATTTAGTGGTACAGAAGAAGCAGCTCATGGCTTGAGCTGTGGATAAGGATAATATGGAAGAAACAAAGACAGTTAGAGGTGAGCAACTTACTTTAGTCTCCTTGGAGTCACTCGTCTGCTTTTCTAGCCAGAATGACTCTTGAAATGTCCAGGAACATCCCGAGACAAGGATAGTGCACACTGGACAGTGGAGCTCATTACTACCTGCCAGGTTAGATTTCTTTAGTTTCCAATGGAAACCAGCACTAAGTTTTATTAGGAACCAAGGAAAGGAGCAGTACAGCTGCTCTGGAAGGGAGAGAAATCCATTGACTATGTGCATTTACACATCCTCTTCTAGTGTCTCTTTGCACCTTGACAGCAGAGGAAGAAGAACCTGGAGTCCCTCCTGCTCCACATTATCCACACTGCCCTCCCTGAGGGCTTCATCCAGAACAAATCCAGACCTGCAATAAAACTTCACTTTGCCACATGTGATGGAAAAGGACACTTCTGAATGTCAGACAGCTCCAAAAGGCTGCTGGTTATCAGCCATAAGGAAACAATCACACGCTTACAGGGAAAATCCAGACTCCCCATTCAGAAAACCAGGGACCTGGAAAAACCAAGGGATTTATCCACACAAGTGAGACACACTCCTGTGGGTAAAGTGCAGAATTTCTGATACAGGGAATCCTTCTGTGCTTGCAAACACTTAATCACATTACCTCTTCTGCACAGCCCATTGTTGAAATCCTGCTTTAATTCCTCAACAGCTGCTTCCTAATATGGACTAATACAGGTTGCATTACATCTCTCTATTTTTAGTGCACATGTTTTTGGCCATAACAACTGGTATTTCAGGCCAAGTCAAACCTGCAGAGAAAACAGAGCTAAGAGACAATGATTAAAGATGGGGAAATGCAACATAGCAGTAACATGTGTTTAGGATTTATACCTGCTCAGGGAAACCATCTCCTACATTTGATACCTGCACACCAGCACTTATTTAAATTATTACCAGCTTTGATAAACTGCTAAAACAGGTTGAGAAGCAACTACACAGAGAAGCAACACATTATTTTGTGAATTAAAATATTGATCTTCCTGTTGTTTCACTATTTGTGCAGCACATTTGCATTAAAGGAAAACTGGCTCGTTTAAATTGACAAAAGGGTTTAAAGCAAACCCACATTTAAGAGTAATTTATGAGGTCTACACCATAAACATGAAATAACAACCTTCCCTCCAAAGACAAGCTGCTCTCTCTCATGCTCCTGGACTGTATTTTATATCAAATCCCTTCTATGTAAGGAGACTTTAATATATCACTGGAGACCTTTGGAAAAGTTATAACAGAACTCACTTTTCCCAAAGAAACAGAAACTTTTACAACATGGTTAGAGGAGCTTCCTGTGCCTTCACAACATGGTTTGATTCTGTCTTTAACATTGGTATTTTCTCAAAATCAAGAAAAAAAATTAAATTTTTTTCTTATCAGTGATGGCATAGAAAACACGGAAAACATGTGTCCAAACCTCAGCAAATAGTTAAACTACTGTTGCTCCATGACAGTTAACATAACTATATACATCTTTTTTCTGCAGCTGAGGTTGTGGTGGATATTGTCTCATATTTTAACAGCAGCTTAATTGTTTATGTTACAAGGTCACAGAGAGGCAGGACAGTGAAAAAAGCCTTATCTCAGTGGTGTTCTACCCCCATCCTGAGTTACAGGGGTTTGAGCACTGCAAAAAATCAGGAATGATGCAGAACTCCTGTCTGGCTCACCTGTAGAGCAACTCTCACTTATATGTATTAGAACCTACAAATAAAACTCTCTCTGACTCCACTCTCTCCACAGAAAGACCACTTCTCCAGGACCTTTTTTTAGAAAGTTGTGGAGTTTGGAGTTTGGCCTTAAAACCAGAGCAGAGTGTGATAGCAGGTTTGTACCCCAGATGCAGCCCAGTGTCTGGAGACAAGAAGTGTCTCACATCACTGGTGTGAAGCTATTTCCCATGTTCCTCACGTCTCCAACCTTCAGAGCAACTGAAACCCAACCTTTCCTTCCTTCCCCCTCACTGCATCTGCACCTGGAAACCTTTTAATAGGTTTTCTGTTTGCCTCACAGGGGCTCATGTTCATGCCTGAGCAGAAATGTGCATTGTGACTTGAACTCTTTCTCCTGCTGGATGACAGGTGATAAAAATAATATTCACATATCATATGACTAACAATAGCACCTGGCCCATGGTGATGGGATCCCTCCTTTGCTGCTGGAACACTTCAGAATTTAAACAAAGGAATTAAAACATCAGCCCTGGGATTTTCATTTTAACCCATTAGGAGACACTTTCAGACTCAAATCTCAAGGACTCAGTCATGCAAAACCTTAAATTCTTTCCCATTCCTGACTACAGCCAGATTAATCCTCTTACACAGATTATTCCAGGAGAAATTTGGCTCCCACAAAGTCCTCTTGCAGCTCTAAAAATAATTTCGAGTGCTGTAGGACACGTTACACCACTTAAAATGAAGGAGTTGTTTCAGAGATTTTTACCACCACTTATCAAACCAGCCTGCCATCATTACCCTGTCCCTCAGCTCTCTTTCTCTCCCTCATGGCTGGGATTTGCAGGAAAGCATCACATTTCTGGGTGGAACACAAGGGCAATGTCCCTTCAGTAGCACTTCTTGATTAAATTCATTTTGCTTTCTTGGAGTGCTTTCCTCCTGCTCCTCCTCCAAATGCTCACACAAGTCATTGCATCCCCAAATGTCTTTGTTTTGTAAGTAATTAACTTCATGTATCACAGGAAATTTGCAGATGTGCAATTTAGCCTTCTTTAAACTTTTATGACATGATCAGTAATTAACATTAAAAATTCAGCACTTGATTGCTTGTATCTCATCTGACTTCCAAATAACCCCAGATTATTCCAGTCACCAAAGAATTACAAAGTTTTAAGCAGAAAATACCTAGAGAGGTGATTTTTCTGTGTTTGGAGAATAGAGGAACAGAAGCAAATCACTGGAAAATACCCAAATGTGGCAGTTTTGTGGCTTTGAAAAATACTCATTTTATACTCTATTAACACAGACATGTATTTTTCTATGTCGTTCCACAATATAGCATTTGTATCTAAAATGTCCAGAATAGGAATATTCCCCATGTATTTACAACCTCCATCCTTTCCTGCCAAACTTTAGCCTGGGTGAGCCAAATTACAAGTGGAAAACAACCTCTAGTACAAATCTGATCAAGTCCTTCCCTCTGCCCATGTCAGTAGAGAGACCTTTTCCCAGGAGAAACTCTGGATGCACATCCCTAGATCTTCACTTCCACACAATTTCATTAGGAATGGGCCTTTTGTGTGTCAGACAGGATTAATTTTTTTTTGTTGTTCCTAAACTCCTTGTGCACAAAGTTAATCCAAACCAGACAGGAGTCAATTAGGTCGTTAACGTGCTAAGCCTATTAACAGCCGTGACTTACATTTCTTTCCCCCAACAATGGAAAACATTCAGGAGTTTGCCTTTAAGTGGCAGAGCCCCCGAGCAATTGCATTATTTTCTGACCCTGCTCCTTGGAGCAGGGGCTGTTGCAGGAGCAGCTCTTCCCGTGGTGCAGCAGAGGCTTTGCTCCCTTTCTGGTGCAGCCAAGTGCACTCAACACAAAACACGGGCACCCAAGAGACAGGAATGCTGCTCCCAACTGTCCTGCAAACTCCTGTGTGACCTTGGGAAGGGAATGGCACAGTCCCAGTTTTCCTCACCTACTGCTGGGGGAGGGACTAAAGCTGTCCTGGTCTCACACCAGAGTCAGAAGCTCATGCTGTCCCCAAATCCAGTCCTTGCTTAGCCCCTCCATCAGCATCAGGCAGGGAAAAATCCATCACAGAACAAGATCCACGACCTCAAATAAATTTTACATCAGACTATCAATCTCCCTCTGCCCAAGAACTCAGATACATGTGGCCTGGCCCATCACCTTTGCACAAGCTGAGCCATGGCAGTAGTGTGTGCATGCATGTGGACATGCCTGTACACAAGTGCTCTCAGCCCAAGAAACATCAAGGACTTCAATGGCTTTCCTTGCAGTAGGAAATTCTAGTCCCATGGATCAGGAACTTAACAGATACGGAATTAATTTTGCTGACACATATGTAAGTGCAATCACGTGTCAGACCAAGGGGCCACCCAGCCCATGCCATGTGGTCCCCCAAGCTCAGGACCTGCCTGTCAGTCACCTCTAGGACAAACTGAGGAGGACAAAGCTCACAGGGAGGATCCCAGCAACTGTGGGGTCTCTTCACATTGCCTTTGGACAAAGCAGGGAAGAGCAGTGGGTCCCCAGGAGCCTTCAGGAGCTGCAGGTGCTACTAGAAACACTTTGTTTCAGCATCTCTTTTTAGTGTCTCTGTACTCACTCAACTCCTCTTTCCCTTTGTGATCCCTTATAATTAATTACACAGTGTCTTCCCAATTTCCTTCCTTCAGTTCTCTTCTCAGGGAGGGAATTTCAGTTCTGCCATGGACAGGTAGCACCCTGCCCTTACACAAGAGGGCAAAAGGTTCAGTGGCAAAGGGATGAGATTGATTTCTTGGACTGATTTTGGTTCAATTCAGCTTTTAGCTAATGTCTGTTTTATTTTAAAGTACAAGATTTTTGTAGTGCATTTTCTATGACCACAGAGCTGCAGCACCTATGGAACTTGGCTGGGAAATCACAGTGGTGCTGAATTCTGGTGTTTTCTCTAAAAAGAGACATAGGGGATCTGTAACTCTAGCCAGAACTAAGATTTCATACTCAAAGAATCACAAAGAAGATTGGCTTAATCTGAACCCCTGAGAAAGATAAACCTGCTGAATTATTAAGAGCTCAGCTCTGCACAGGAGAAAGTAAAAAGTCCTGGCTACAGGATTTGCCAAGAGCAGTGCCAGCTAGGACACAACTTATGAGCAAGCACAGGCCTGGTTAAATACAAAAACTGGAAGGCAAAACTTTAGAGATACAGGCAAATTTCAGGTTCATGGGTGCCTATTCCAGCCAGTTCCTCCAGAGTTCTCTTCCACTGCTGTTCCCACAAGGAAGCTGTTAGTGCATCCCATGTCCAACAACATCCCTTGTTCCTAAACACTCTGCTGTTCCCACACCAGTGAGTCTCACTCTTGTACCCATGAAGCCACCCAGTCCTGCTTCCAATTTTGTCCCTGTGGCAGCCCAGGAGCACAGCACAGATGCCTTGACTCACTGCCTCCATTTAGTGTGCAGTCCATCCAGGGGAAGGCAGGAGCTGGAATACTGGTGGGGTAAGTGGCACAGGAGAGGAATAAAAGGAACAGAATATACAGGGACACTGGAACTGAATGAAGAGGTTTCACAGAGTTCATAAAAAATACTCCCTGTGCAAACCAGCTAGTCAGATTTTCAGAAAGGATAAAATTCAATTGCTCCAAAGAAGCCAAAAAATAGACCAGCTGACAATTTGATTGTTTGCCTTTGAAAGTGGGAGAAGGCAGGATATGATGAGTGAATAGAGTTATCCATTTTCTCTTGAAAGATTATAGGAAATTATAATATCAACAGCTGCTTTATCAATAACACCAAAACAAAAAGCCCCACCCAAATGAGAAGAGTGTGAGACAGCTGCATCTTTTCAGGGGTTCACTAAAGCACTAAACATCAGCCAGGTTTGCAGCAGCTCACAAGCACACACTCTTTAGGTGCAAAAATACAGCAAAGCTGTTGACCTTCTGTGGTGCCTTGACTGGAAGAAGGTGAAAAACAGCAGAAAAGTATTTGCAGGAGGGCAATCATCAAGAATTGGATCTCCTTATTATTAGTCTCCCAATCCAATGGGGACTTCAGGGCTTAATGTTAGATCAACAATCATCACTTTTTTAAAAATAATAAAATTAAAAAAAAGTTTAACATTGTCATGCTGGGTCACAACTGAAAAGTGACCCTTTGGAAGACACCACCAGCACCTCACACTCTCATGGAGACAGGATTTAGGGATTTAAGATCAGAATCCCAACACTGACAAGGTGTGTCAGCATGACACTGAATCCAGAGCATTACAAAATGTCTACTCTCAACTGCCAGACACACAATTTAAATCTAAATCACTGCCATCTCTCAGGAAGCTGATTCACCTCCTGACTCCTGTCATACTACAGAAACCCCAGTGACCAATACAATTCTTGGCAACCTCTATGAGCTCATTCCTTCTGAAAAAAAAGAAAGAGGGAAAAAAATTATCTTACAAAACCCTAAAACAAACAGTGTAGAAGTTGCCACTCAAAGAAACAAAAAAGAACGAGAGAATGGGAGTTTAAAGACTCAGACACCAGTCAGAAAAAGCAAAATCAAGCTCCTAGTTAAAAAAATCACCATTCTGAACTACATCTGGTAGTTTCAGACACACATAAGCCCACTCAAAAGCAAATAAAAAAATAAAATAATACAAAGTCAGCCCAGTTGATACACTGATAGACTGTATTATGGATTGTGTGCTCTGCTAGGCAGAAAAATGATGGTAGGTGAGAAGCTGAAAACAAAAGCAGATTGTTTTGCAAGAGAAACTGTGCATCTCTTCCATCTCCAGGTATCTCTTCATCTTCTCATGAGCTGCATCCTTGGAGCTGGACTCCACAGATGATACTCTTGTTTAAATTATATCAGAGTAGCTGAAGTGATACTTCCCACATTCCAAAATGTGAGGGTCACCATTCTATCCATGCTTACCCAGCACAACTGCAGTGGAAAGGTGAGATGAAAGAGCATCCTCATCACTGACTTCACTTAATTAGGTAAAAGGTTGGACTTGATAATATCTATGGTCTTTTCCAACCTTGTTAATTCTGTGTGTGCAATTTTCAATACCTGGACCTTTGCTAAAAACACAAGGAATCCCCTCCTGAGCAGTGCTCACACTGCAAGGTTAAAGCAGAGTTTACTCTGAGCCATCATTAACATCTCACAGATTGGATGGTTCAGCGTGTCCTGACAATTCTGCATTAGTGATGTGACTCCTCCTGCCTGGAGTAGAGCAGCATCATTAGTGATAACTAACACATGCCATCTTTCCCTGCCTCCAGCTGCCACTGGAATTACAACCCCCCCCCCCATTTCATACTCATGGCTGTTCTCTTGAGCCACTTGAAGCTCACCTGCTACAACCCTGCAGTGCTCCTCAGGAGGGTGTGACTTGATGGGGTGGGTGGGTCTCGTGGATCGCCTCCGTCGGATGAAGTGTTCCTTTCCACTGAATGAGGTCTCTGATGTATTCACAGGCTCTATCAGCATGTGCTCTGACCCAAGCTGGATATAGCCAACCTTTTCACAAAAGAAAGCAAAAGTCTCCATCAGTTTGGTGTCCAAACTTTGTCTGCAAACCCAGCCTGAACCCAGGTCATTTCACTGCAAATGTTATTTACAGTGTGAGGGAATGACTGTGGTTGTGTTCAGTCTGCACAGAACAGACTAAAGAACTTCATCATATTTACTTTTTGTATCACAAAGCACTATTTAGAAACACTGTGCACTGTACATGTTCAAAGGAAAGGTGGGAGCTCTTCTCAACACCTTTGCCTTCCCTTTTTCCTCTCCCTCCAGGTACAGCCCCATTCTAGCTAGAGGCACAAATATTTGTGTCTTGTGAGATGCTCAACCCACATGAGGACAAATAAAGCCTATTAAGAGAAATCCCCTCAAAATCACCTTTCCAATTGCACTGTTTCACTACCTCTCTTCATTATCTCACTATCTTCACTATCTCAGTAGGGCACAGAGGTGAGATGGCAAACAGGAGACATGTATTGCTCTTGCAGACAACATTGAGTAAATTGATGTATGACCTGCAAAGCCACACACATTGCTGGGGGACCAAATACCCCTTCTTGACTACATTATGGGCCACACAGTGACCACTGCTCTCCCTGCAAGCCATGGGTTGGGTTCAGAAGTCAAGTCAGTAATGGACTGTTGTACTGTCCCAGTTACAAGACTTTCCACCATTCCTGGAATAAGTGACACAAGGAAGGCAAAGTCTTTGTCTAAATAACTCCATAGGCTCCAGCTCAGAGCACTAAACCCCTGCCTTCCTTGCACCAAGTCCAGGTCTTACACCAGGGCTGGCAAGAGCACCTTTGGAAGCCAGCTTCCACCCCAGGAGAGCCCTCCTCTGCTTCCAACCCAGAGCTTTTAAGGTTCTTTTGTGCTTTTCCCACTCCTTTTCTGGCTTGAAAAGAAGAGATTCGAAGCAAAGATATCACCTTAAAGCTTAACAAAGCCTCCAGGTCTAGCAATCAACACTGAGGTTATAACACATTGCACACAGTCAGGAGTTTTAACTTACTTTTCATTGTCCTAATCCAATGATTATTTACATTGCAATTAAAAGTCTCAAAGTAAAACTCTGCCATGCACCCCCCTGAGAGAACTCTCCAGATCTGATCCAGCTTCTGTCAGCAACAGAAAGGCTCATCTGGCCTGCCAGGAGGTGCCTATGGTGCACCTGAGGGGTAAAGGTTCTTACAAAGTGTCCCAATACTCATCCTGTACACAGAAAAAGAGACCACACTTTTTTTGGTTCCCCCCCTCCCCATGTTCTGTGCCAGGCAGGCAACCCTCCAAACAAATGCTCTGCACGTACATGCAAATACTGCATGTTCAACAGCTGACTGTACTAATATGATTTATAATATACATTACATACATATTGTATATTGTACATTTCCACACCTCCCTGCCAAATTCAGTCCTCACGTCCACCCAGGAAATCCCTTTGGCCTAGTATTTCCAGCAGGAGGAATTTCTGCCAACAGAAAAGAGAGCTCTCCTCTTTTGACAGCAACATTGAGGGGAAACCAGGATCTCCCAGAAAGGGTCACTGATTTCAGAAAACCACTTGGAAAAAAAATAAAATAAAAGTTGGTGTCTCCATTTGCCATGGCTGCAAAGCACAGTGCAAAGAGACAAGAGAGACCTCTTTTGGGGTCTTTCAAGAGACTTTGCCCTTGGGGCAAGGTCACTGCTTAAGTATAAAATGCCTTGACACCCTCCCAGAAGGGCTCCCGTTTACACAGAAAAACTGACATTATGTCTTGGCCCCACGAAATGCACACCACTTTACAAGACCTACTCTGCCCTGGAGTTTCCAAAGGGCTGCCTTTTCATTTAAACTACAAGTTGGGCTTTGTCAGAATTGGTTCAGAGACAGCAAAAGCTCCAGTGACTTGTTCTTCCAGCCTCCTTTTACGATGCTATCCACTACTTCCCCTCCTTGTTCCAACCTTCCAGCTGGGAGGTAGCCCCAGCCCCTTTTTTAATATAGGCTTTAATTATTTAGAAGAAGGGTTGTAAATCTGGTGCCATGGTACTAAAAGCCACACCAGAGCTCCTGAAAGGCTGCCAACCATTTTAGCTGGTGCCAAAAACATGCAAGAAGAAGCCGGTTTCATCACCAGCCGACACTATCCCAACTTTCTGGCATCAAGTGTGAAAATAATTTAAGCCATTGGAAAGGACTTATGTTTCACATTTGCTTTGGAATTGTGAAACCTATGGAGGGAAAGAGCCATGAGTCTTCACCCTGGAATAAGTTAGGAAGCAATCTCAACCTTAATCTGACAAGGCAAATAAGAGTTTGAAGCAGGAAGGATTTGACTGTAAAATATTCCTACAGGGGTAAAGTTTCGCCCAGACTTGCCAGTTGGGTTCTAAAGAGTCCTCAAACCTGTTGGCCCAGAAGAGAACTTCTGGATCTGGTAACTTGAATGGTCTGGCCATTATTTTGCCTTCTCCATAGGGAATCCATTCCTCCCTCAAATCCTCCAGCTATCACATCCTACTCTGTGCTAATCCCAGCATGAGATATCAGACATCAGCACTGGACAAACACTCTGTTTTTCTTCTCTAGTCTGATGTTCAGGGACTGCAGAAAGCTGGATTTTGAAGATAAAGAAGTAAAAGAGAAGACATAAAACTCTCAAGAGTTATTTTTCCCACATCTTTGGAAATCCTTTCAATTAAATAAAATGTTTTGGATCTGCCAACTCACGTTTTCTTGGGGAGATGCATCTCAGAAGTTGGGATACTCTCTCTCTAAACCTTCTTTCTCCGTGAGAGCCCATCCAAACAGTACCTGCTGCTGTTCCAGACCCTGGTATTGCTGAATTTTGGAACAACAGCTGCTGCCCAGCCCCTCCATCCCAGAGCACCCAAGACATTGGAGTCACTGAGAGCCCAAAAATTCAGAGGAAATTCAGAAGTTCATCATCATCTGCATTAACAATCTAACCTGGATTTCACAGTCAGTATGAGCAGACCATGCAGCTGACAGAATCCCACAGCTCAGCTAACAGGAAAGGCTGGGATGATTTCAGCCTCAAAGGGCAGGCAAACTGACAAGTTGATTAAAATAAACAGTAATCCACACTTCCCACTACAGCCACGCTCACCACTGTGCTACCTTTCACATTAAGGATATTTCACTGCCTTAGTTTGGAAGTCAGCTCAACATTGGTCCCTAGCAGATAAAGGTCCTGTTCCCCAAACCACCAAAACATTCCCATATGCTTTTATCCAGAGTTTTACCCACACAGTGGTCAGTCAAGCACTGTTCACTCTCTAACCCAGTGTTGTACTACAAGTAGTTCACTCCTCTTCTACACATCATCTTCCCCACTACTGGAGCTGTTCTTGGGCTAAATGACAGCAGGGAAAGGAGTGAATTTCAGGCTTATCACTGAAATGACAGTGGTAACAGGAATGTTGGTGCTGGCCCTCAGAGCATCTGTAATAACACTGTCCTGCCTCACTGCCTTCCCTGCTCTGTCTCTGTGCCCTGGTAGTGCTGGTGGAGCTACAACAGCTCCAGGGATCCAAACCTTCAGCTTCTCTGCACATGGTTCTGGACTTTCCCACATGTTAATACTCTCCAACAGTTACACAGTTTTTCCAGCCCTTCCTATTTTCACAACATCTTTGAAGGAGATCTGTGAAATGCTGAATCTTTAACAGATTTTTCTTTTGCTCCTAAGCGTTCATTAGTTACATTCAAACACGCTGAAAAGAGAACAGATTTAAACATCTGACAAATTCCATCCCCTTCTCAATTTCTCAACTGTTACACTGTAAATCGTTGTTTAACCATTTCCTCAAAGTTAAAAGGAACTTAGTGTTCAAAGACCAAAGCAACCCACAAATACAGTTTGATAAACTTCATGTGGGTTTTAGTCCTGCCCTTAGTAGCCATGCTTCAGCTTTAGTTAGTTATTATTTACAAGGGCAATTCAAGCAAATTGAAAAGTAGAGCTTTAAGTTTTGTTCCAGTGTCACTTCAAGGTTATACTCAGTGAGGAGAGCAGATCACACCCAGGAATATCTCACAGCACCTCTGCCCCTGCCTCCAACTCTGCTAAACAAGGAAACTCCAACATGTTCTCCCTTTTGTCCACTGTGGAAGACTGAAGAAAATCCCAGCACACAGAAACCCAGCACTGCAATTTTAAGAGGTTTAACTTTGCAGCTCATGGCCCAGCTATGGATAAATGCCAGACAGCTCCTCTCCCAGACAAGGGAATTCAGCAGAGCTGAAGGTTTCCTCAGGGGAAATAGTATCATCTTGTAATCCCAGCGTGCCTGCGCTGCCTTGCTTCCCACAAGAGCAGAGGCTCCTGCAGTCACCTGGAGGGCAGCACCACACAGAAAACACTGCAGAAACCTGCTCTGAACCAGGCAGCACCTCCCTCTACAGTCAATGAAGAAAGGCAACTCCTCCAGAGGGACAATTCACCAACCTAAAGCACCTAAGAAACAGGATGAACCTCATCTTTATCCCTCACTGCACAAGACAGGCTTAAAACCAACAGACTGTGGACTCTTCCACATTCTTCCTCTTCCCAAGGATAGAAGAGATCTACTATTTTACCAGGAGTCCCTGGAGTTATTGCTCAATCTCTTTAATCTACTTTACAATCTACTTTAATTAGAGACAGGCCAAAGAGCAGTCCTGAACCCAAAATCAAATACCCTGGATTTTAAAATGATTAACAAGTTAACAAGTTAATTAGAATTAAATCTCTTCCACTGAATGCATCCCAGTGATTTTTCAGCTTTCAGATATGGCTCAAGTTCATTTCCAAGTGAAAACCTAATGCTCATTTTAACATGAGTCTGTGATCTTCTTAAAACTTTGTTTCAGAAATGTAGGTACAAGAAATATGAAAAGCCTACACCTGTTGTAAGGTACTGATGCTGCAGTCCAGCACTTCAGCATGTTACAGGGGCTTCCTAAAGCTGGAAGTTCCCAAAGAAGAGGAAACTTCCTCTATTGCCTGCAGTATTCTGGTCACAAGAGTTGCAGAACTTTGCTGGTGTGTGCACAGCACCAGGGAAGGACAGTTCAGCCCTGGTCAGAATCCAAGAGTTTACACAACTGTATCCCCCACAGGACACAGTCCTGCCAACTGGAAGGCAGCAGGGCTTTTCAGGAATACCTCTTGCCCAAGCTGCAACCCCCAGGTTGTCCAGAGGAACAGGAGCATCCCCACATGAGGTACTTCAGCTGCACCTAAAGGATGAAACCCTGGGTGCATCAGTCCTAAACCATGGCCTGAGGCGGCTACAAGAGCACAGCCACCCTTCCCAATGCAGTTGGAAGCTGCAGCAGGAAACTACAGCAGGAAACTACAGCAGCCCCACGCTGGTTAAACAGCAGCATCTGCAAGCACAGTTTAAAAAACAGAACCCAACCTTCAGATACCACACTGGGAATCTGATATCATCACCAGGAAGCAATTGCTCAGTCTGGCTGCAGCTCACTTTTAATGCCAGTGTGTCAAGGATTTTGTTTTTATTAGAACTCCACTCGCCCTGACCATTTTATATCACTGTTGGTATGATTTATGGCATGGCTGAGGAATACAATTACAGCAAAGTCTGAGCCAGCTGGAGATCAAGATACAGCATTACTGCCCACTCTGCTTCTCAGCAACCAGCTTTTCTGAATGAGATGTCCTGATCACCTGGTTCAAGTCCAATGAGCACTCTCATGCTGGAGCTTTCAGGAAAACTCCCACTGCTGCACCAGAGCTGCTCAGGAGACAAATGCCAGGACAAACAAGGTTTTCCCTACCAAGGACCTTTTTTCTAGCCCAGCATGCAGGTCTTGCCCATGTCCCACCTGTGAAGCTGTGATGTCTTTTTCTTTCTGTGGCAAATGGGGCTCAAAGAAGCAGTGGGAAAATCCAAAGCTCACTGTAATCATGATCTTGGTGTTATGCCAGAGTAGGAGGCAAATAATTTGGGCTCTAGGGTCACCTGCTCTCAGTTCAACTCATGGCAGAATAAAGAGTTCCTAGATCATTTGGGGCAAACTCTTGATTCCTCTGACCCTAGAAAACATCTTACCACTAAATTGCACAGTTTTCACTACAAGCATGCACTGGTTTAGTGGGGCCACTGCAAAAGGCTGTGTAAACACTGAAAACAGCTTAAAATTTGATATGTTTCATGTTTAAAAATGGACTTAAGAAGCCAAAAAATCCACTTAGCTAGAATAAGAAGGCTCACCTACATGGTGATGTGGATCAGTATAATGAAACCACCACAAAAACTTATGAGGTTCATCCTGAGTTTAGGTTTATCCTAAAGACACTGAAGTCTTCTGTTCCTTAGTTCTGAGCTTAGAAGGGTGTTATGACCCTTAACTCACTGCTTTTAGCCCCTTCCCATTCTTGGTGATCATCTGAATGGAGAGTCAATGAATGGAATCCCAAAGACACTCCAAAAGGAGTATCCCAACAGGGAGAAACACCTCACTCTCAATACATCTGCCCACACCAGGCAAAGGCAAGCAGAGCTTTACCAAAACTGTCTCTAACACCTGGGCTTTGGTCCCCAAGAGGTGCCACAAACCAGCAGCTTTGACAGTGATCTGTTTACAATCCCAAGTTGATCCAGCTCAGTTACTCCAATTGAGACATTGCTTAGAATTCCTATCACCCAAACAGATACTTCAATACCGTGGTTCATATTTGCAGAGTAATGAACAAAGACTAACTAGTCTTGTTTCTTTTCCAACTTTTCTACTGGGAATATCGCCAACCTTTTTCACCCCCTCCTCCATTCCCTAATCTCAGGCAGTTAATACTGTGCCTACAGCTACATTCCTCCTTTTTTAAAGGTTCTTTCCCTGCCTCTTTCCAGCTCTGCTGCAGTAGGTAGCTTTGGAAGCCCAGCACTTCATGAACAAGATTAACAAAACACGCCTAGTGACAAAAGCACAGTGATTTAAAGCCTGAACTAGAGATATCACTTTTAACTGTCTCTCAGTGGAACAGCTCAGTTTCCAGTGCCACTCAGACACTCAGCAGCTCTGTTTGTTGGGGTTTTTTTAATCCTGAGGCACAGCGCCCTCAAATGGCTCAGGAACGAAGGCTGGAGCCCCGAGGGCAAAGCATGAACTGCTCTTCTCTACAGTTTAAGGCTAAACCTCCATCAAAAGGTCCGTTCCAAGAACTGCCTATCCCAGGACACACACCCCAGGGCCATGTGCTGGGAATCGATGCCCAACTCTCTCCCGACTTTCTGAAGTACTTTCTAGTTACCAACAGTAACTGCAAACTACTGATTGTCCTAAACATCTCAGTCTTCATCACTGAGAAACCTTCTATCCCATGCAACACCACCTGTTCCTACCAGAATGCTCAGAGGAGATCCAGGCCCTGCAGAGCCACTTGAAACTCTACAGCCTCAGGCAGAGAAATTCTGACACTTGTAGTGGGAAAAGCATTCCCGAGGGGGGATGGTTCTTCTGACCATGCCAAAGTACCAGGTGTTCTCACACTGCTGCTCCCACCAACACCTTCACAAACCCCGGGGGCAGGAGTGGGGTAGGAAGGGCTGCTACAGGAGCAGGTCAGGCAGGCTGGTGACCAAATCACCCACAGAGGGACTCAGCCACCTGCCCGATGGCTGGGGGACAGTGACACGAGGTGCTCCCTCAGCCAGGACACTCCTCTACAGCACCCTCAGGTCCTGCCACCCACCCCCAGCCGACCCGCGGGGGCTGAGGTTCCCCAGGGAGGGCTGAGGCTCCTCAGGGATGGATGAGGCTCCCCGGGCACGGCTGAGGTGATGATGCCACAGGTGGGCAGCACACAGCTGGGGACAGCGGCGGTGCCGGGCAGGGCCAGGGAGGCGAGGGGACACACAGGGGACAGGGGGGTCACTGCGCTGAGGGGACGTGAGGGGCGGGCACCCCGCCTCACCAGGCTGACAATACCAGCCCGGCAGGGGACAGGGGCAGGACGGCAGCACCCTCCCGGCGCAGGGGAGCGGGGCGGGAGGTCAGTACCAGCCCGGCGCAGGTGCTGAGGGAGGCGAAGGAGTCGCTGCGGTTCAGCGCGTGTCCCGTGTAGAAGCAGAGCCGCTCCCGCGGGGGCCGCCGCTCCTCCCCGCGCCGCTGCTCCACCGCGAAGCCGCTGCTCAGGAAGCGCAGGTCGCGGCGGAGGTGCAGGTAGAGCTCGGCGCCGGCGGCGGGCAGGCGGAGCAGCACAGCCTCCTCCTCCTCCTCCTCCTCCTTCTCCTCTTCCTCCGCCCGCGGCAGCGCCCGCCGGCGCCGGGGGCCGCCGCGATCCCCTCCGGGCGGCAGCAGGTGGATCTTCTCCAGCGGCACTCGCTCCGGGATCACCACTTCCAGCTCCGCTCCGCCAGCTGCAGGCGAGAAGGAGAGAAGGCTCAGGCGCTCGCAGCGCGGTGCCGCGGCCCGACGGGGCGCACGGGGGGTCGGTGCCCCCGGCACCCCAACACTCCGGCGCCGGGACAGCCCCGCGCTCGGGGCTCAGCGCGGACACTCCTGCGCTGGGAACCGCCAAAGGGCTGCGGGGACAACGGAGCCGCCGGAGGAGAGGGATTTATTTATCTCCGTGTACACATATGTTAAAGACAGAAACGTGCAGGGGAGGGAGGCAGAGAGAAAACGCTAAAGCTACTCGTATCATTAAAAAAAATATATAGCTCAGACACGAGCATCGCGTTTCACCAACCCCAATAAAAATCTGCAGGGAGAAGGGGAAAAGCAGAGCGAGCCGCAGCCGCAGCCAAGGACAGTCAGCAGCTTTCCACATGGAACGCTACGGCAGCGGCGGCAGCGGGAGGGCAGGAAAAGAAAACACAAGAGCCCGGAGTAATTCGTCCCGCAGGCTGCGACCACCGGCCACGCAGGGGATGCGGTGCGGTGCGTGCACCCGCCCCCGGGGCCGGACCCGCGGACTCGGGAGCCGCCTGTCAGGGCAGCCAGGGGCGGCGGAGCGCTACCTGTGCCGGCGTCCAGTCCGCAGAGCAGCAGGCAGGGCACGACGAGGGGCAGGAAGCAGCCGTCAAACATCGTAGTTGCGGCGGACGGGGCCGAGCGCGGAGCGGCGGCGGCGGGAGCGCGGCCCGAGTGCGCCCTGCCCGCCCCCGGCACCGCGGTCGCCGCCGCGCGCGCCCGGGCACGCCCCCCC
>VXBA01004859.1:1441489-1508265 GCA_013399895.1 Serilophus lunatus | reverse complement strand
GAGGGGTCTGAGCCGCCCGGCGGTCACTGGACGCGGCGCCGAGGGGTCTGAGGGATCATCGAGTCCAACTCCTGGCCCTGCACAGGCCCATCCCCAACAGTCACACCATGGCCTGAGAGGACCATCCCAACTCTCCTGGAGCTCTGGCAGCCTTGGGGCTGTGCCCACTGCCCCGGGGAGCCTGGGCAGTGCCCAACCACCCTCTGGGCAAAGAACCTTTCCCTGAGATCCACCCTGACCCTGCCCTGACACAGCTCCAGCCCATTCCCTGGGCTCCTGGCCCTGGTCCCACAGAGCAGAGCTCAGGTCCTGCCCCTCCTCTGCCCCTCTCCAGCAAGTTGTCCCTGAAATGAGGTCTTCCCTCAGTCTCCTCAGCTGCTCCTCACACACATCCCCTCAAGGCCCTTCACCATCTTCGTGGCCTCCTTTGGATGCTTTCTAAAAGCTCAATATCTTTCTTATATTGCAGCAACTAAAACTGCCACAATATTCAAGGTGAGGCCACACAAGTGCAGAGCAGAGCAGGACAACCTCCTCCCTCAGCTGGCTGCATATCCCATTCTTTATCACCAAAAGAATTTGGGCAATGCTACGGAAGCTCACTTGAAAAACTCACCCGTTCCTTCCTGCCACCACTCACAGGATCAATCCCAGGGCTCAGAAAAACAGGAAAAAAATGAAGTTGGCAATATCACAGAGTCACAGAATGGGTCAGGTTGGAAGGGACCAGAGCAGGGCATCTGGTCCAGCCTCCCTCGCTCAAGCAGGGTCATCCTAGAGCACAATACATAAGCACACCTATATTTTGGGCAATGATCTTGAATGCACCTAAAGCATTCATCACATGGATGAAAACAAAAACAAGTGTGTAAAGCAAAGAGAAATAAGAACTGATTTTTGTCACCAATTCCCATTTTCACTGAGGTCAGCCCTCCTTCCCACTTGGCTGGGCCCATGCCCTGTGTGTCCTCAGCTGTTCAGGAGTCAGGAGGAGTCAGCTTGAAAAGGGCTGTTGAAAGCAGTAGGGTGATTTCCAAGAGCAGAAAGGTTTCCGCTGCATTCAGTGGGCTTTGGATGGGATCCTGTGCTCCTGGCATGGCTGAGTCATGGAAAGCAGTCAAGATCCAACCTGTTAGCAGTTTTAACCGTGGTGGCCCAGCAGAGCAGTGTCCTAGAGTTTAAACTTCTGCAAAAATCTACAACTTTGTTCCTGAAATTGTAGAAGAATTCAAAGGAAGACCCATAAAAGAGTGTGAATGACTCTGGCAGATCTCCCTGCAGCACTTCCACAAGAGCTGTCTGGAGCAGTACTGACAGTGGTAATGGCTCTGGGCTGCAAGCAAGTGGAATCAGATTTAGATGCTCATCCCTGGGAGGGCACATAGTTAGGGGAGTACTGAGAAAAGGGGTATTTGAATTTAGGGGAAGGGCTGGTAAGACATGACCATATTAACACCATTTTCTTCCTTCCAGATATTGGACAGGCAGCAAGAACCATGTTTTCTTTGAGAGCTGCTCCTGTACAAGGAGAGAGGCTGTTTGAGAGCTGGAATCTTGGTGCCGCCTCCAGCTTTTCACCCCAGGCATCAGTGGACACCCTGCAGCACATGATGGGCTGGTGTAGCACCTTGGAAAGATCTGCTCAGGGCCTCTGCGGCACCATATGGACACGAGAGCACATCCCACCTCCTGCTGTGGCACTTGGGGGATGTTACCAGCGGTCAGCAGCAAGAGCAAAGCTGAGGACCTGCAGCAGCTCCCAGCAGACAAAATCTGAGTGAAGCCAAGACCCGTGGCTCAAAATCTCTTTGTTACCATGAGATCAGGTGAGATTTAATAGCTCTGTGTTTCTCCCTCTCTCTTTCAAGGTTCACTCTGCTCTCTAATAAGAAGTTACCAAACCAAAGGGACTGGCCCAGACCCATTCAAACGAAACAAAAACTCAGCTTGGAGCTGCCTTGCTCTATGCCAATAGTATAACATAACATGGAAAACAAAACCTCAGAGCCTGAATTTCCTCCTGACCTGTTGTGAACCAACAATTTCAGTGCCTCCCTCCATGGCCAGGGACCCAGCTGGCAGAGCAGGCTGAGGCAGCAGCTCTCCCACAGCTCTTCCACCCGTGGCAACCCTCCACTCCTGAGAACCACGAGGCAACTTGATTTGTGAGCTGTCAAACCTGGCCTGAGCCCTCAACAGCCACGTTTAAACCCAGACCACCAGCTGACTTCATTTGCCAAGGGACTAAAGCTGGTGCCTTGCCTCTGCCCTCAGAAGGGTTTGACGAGGGGGCTTAGATTTGTTTAACTTTTTAGCAGATCCTTTCTCCCACCTTCCAAAGTCCTTTGCCAAAAAAATAATAACAATACAGAGAAAGAATAAATTTAATAGTGTGGGGGAAGAGAGGCACTAATAAAGAGAAGTCTGTAACTTACTGCATGGAAGAACTCGCTCAGTGGCTGGGCTGGCTGGCACAGACTGCACTGAGTAGGGATACTCCCTGTGGAGCATCCCAGACTTTCAGAGAGTCTGGACAGGAGCCCAGGAGGCTGCAACGCCCCACAACAGGGGCAACATCCCAGGCAGACCTCAGTGTTGGCAAGGGCTGGAGCCAGGAGTGAGGGACAAGCCCCCAGAGGTACCCACATAACAAAAGAGGAATCTGTCTTAGGAGCAGCAGTGGTTTTATTGGATGCAAATCCTAAAGCTCCGGTGAGACACAGACACTCCTTATTAGTTGAACTCCATGGGCTTCTCAGAAATCCCTTGAAATTGTTACTGATAAGGACGAAGCAACCGTGTGGTTGGAGGGGGCTGTGGTCCCACTGTGGTTGGTTGTGTTGCTCCCCTGACCCCTGCCCATAGTGGGGGTGTTTTTCCTCTCACCATCACAGAGGTGGATTTGGCCCTACAGTCCTAGGAAACAAGCCCTCTCCCCCTCTGGAACTGGTGTTATATTTTTTTCTTTCAAATTTAAATGTACGTCAAGGAAGCCAAGTTTCATGGCCATTATTGCACAGTTAATAACCCTTTGGAGACTGCAGACATGTGTTATATCCATCTTCCCGAGCAGTCACTTGGCTCACTGCCTGGAAAATGCCAGCATGGGAAGGGTTAACTTGGCCACTACTCAACCTTCTCCCTTCCCTCCAGCCACCCTTCTCCAAACCCTTCCTGTCCTGGTCCTAAGCAAGCAATCCTGACCTCACAGGTGCTGCTCTTCTGCTGGGACACTGCAATGCCTTCCCTGCTCTCCCTGCAGCTCCTCTCCTCGTGGTCTTTGGGCAGCAGGAATTTCCTCTCCTCTAGAAGCTGCAGAGCTTAGCCAAGCTGGTCAGGCACAGACCTGGCAGTGCTGTTACCTGTGCAAATGACCCCCCAAAAGAAGCCAGAAACAGTTTAATGACAAGTAGGGACCAACAAAAAGACTTTTGTAATTTAAAACCATCAATCAAATAAATACAAGTAGTTCCAGAATTGCCAGCAGTGGGTTTCCTACAGACTGGCTTTACACGTGGAACCAGAGGTTTGATTAAAGCTTCTTCCCTGGGTAGAGGGTGTTTCAGGCTGTGCTGCTTCATGTTGGACTCACTTCTTACAGGTGGTCTCAATGATCCTTAAGGTCTTTTTCAACCTAAATGATTCTAAGTGGAGTCACCAGTGTCTGGTACTATTCAGCCCTCAGCAGAGGCATTTAGAAGGTTTTTCCTCCCAGCAGCCTGAATTCTCCCAAGCCTGCAAAAGAAAAACTCCCTCTGGGATATCTGTGTTGAGCCTGGCCCAAGATGGACAGTCTGTTTGTGAGCTCCTGGGGATAAAGAGCAGAAAGAAAAGTGACTGTGACATTGGAGGTCTCCAGGGACAAAGCTGAGCCACCAGCACCTGTGTCCTCAGAGGAGCACACAGTCTGCTTCACTTCAGGGGCATCCATGGCAGATCTGTCCCTGCCTTTCTCCTGGCAGGTAGATTTATTCACCAACTGAAAAGGGTTCCTTATATCACAGGGAATTTGCTTTGATTGAGCTGTGTCTGTCTGACAAACAGAGAGAGCATTCCACGAGGTTTTCCATGAAGATCATCCCTCCAAACACTTCCTTCCTGCCTATCTCCAGGGTTCTCCCAGTTTCACCCAGCTGTGATGGGAAAAACACCCTATTTCCATGGAATACAGAGAAAATAGAAGAAAAATACTTCTGTAGAAAAGGGGCTGCAGACTCCTGAAATCCCAGGTCACTTCACACCTGCCCCTGTAAAATTCTGGTTACATTCCCCTCCTGGTGCCACTCCTGTCTATACCAAACCTCCCAGGGTATCTTTGCTACCTTGGAGCACGTGTTTGGAGGGATCAGGGTGCAGCACTGTCAGGAGCATAAAATGACATCACACACAGACCATGGTGGGTGAGAAAAATCAGGGATGTAACAGAACCTGCTCCTGGCTGAGCAACACAACTGCAGAGAACTGAGAGAATCGGCTCCCTCTTGTGCAGGCAGCTCTTTGTGCAGAGAGATCAGAAATGTTAAGTGCCCCACCACTTCCACCCTGGCCATGGTGGGATTTTTAAACACAGACAGGGCTAGTCCAGGGTCTGTTTGGGATGGGAAAGCTGAGCACAGATAGCCATCGCCCAGGACACAGCGACCAGCCACGCGTCACTCCCCAGGCATGCAGGGACAAATGGACAAAGGAAAGAGCTCTCGTTGTTTGAGCCTGACCCTAAAGTTCAGCGAGGCTTTTTAGGAAGTTCAGTGTTGCCACTTGTGATGATGTTATCAGGAACCTGGGAATAGCCGGCACTTTCTTTTGTTCCGATTTATGGTTTGTTTGGGTTTCTCCTCTCCAGACCTTGGCTCCTGCAATCATGAGATTGATTTCTCATTTAACTCTGTCACTCTGTGTTTGACCCCCTGACAGGCTGGGAAATGTAAGCTGTGAGAAGCCTAGAGGCTTATTGCCCAGGAACAAATTAAGAAGTTCCCAAACATGGGATTGTTTAAAATAATCCTTTCTCAAAAAATTTTGCTGTTGTTTCAGTTTTTTATGGTATGGAGGTAGAAGTTCTGAAAGCTGGAGCTGACAACAGCAAAGGCCTTCATGCAAGCACCACCTCCCTCTGTCTCATCTGGCCATATCCTCCATCTGGTGTTCCCCATCTCCTCTTCATCATCTCCCTTTCTAACCAGCCTTGGATGAGGATCATCCCTCTAAAGTGAGGGTCCTCCTTCTCTGCCTGTTCCTTGCAGCAGGGCACAAGGAGCCAGAGGGGGAAATTTGTAAGGCAAGAAGGTGGTGCATGGCCTGGAAGAGAGGCAGAGGTGATGCCAAGGGGAGGCACAAGGCAGTTCATCCCTCTGTAGGGATGGCTACCAGGGCCTGGACCTGGTGGCCCAATGCAGCTACACAGACCTAAAGTGGCTCCTTTCCCCCATGAAAGTACTAATAAGGGAAACTGCCAACTTAAAACACTCTTAATAATGTTTTCCTATTTCTTTAACACCTCTCCCTGGAGCACCGTCTCCTCCCTTCACAGCGTCTTGGCCCATTACACTTGCAAAACAAACAGAAAACCCGATATCCCCACGAGCAGGGATTGCCGAGTCAGGGGCCCGCGACAGGCAGGGGCTCCGAGGTGGGTCACGGCATAGGAGCCAGCTCTCCTCCAGCCAGGAAGGCCCTTTCCCATCCCTGGAGAGGGGGGCTCACAGCCAGGCACTGACTGGGGGGACAGGCCAAGGTGGGAAGGGCTGTGTTCCAGGCATAGGCGCCTCTGGATGGTGGCACAGAGCTGGGGAAGGGCTGTGTCCCAAGGCCAAGCCCTTCTGGTCACCCAGTCTGAGTCTGTAAAACACCCTTTTTCTCTTTAGGAAGTAAAACAGCCCCAAGCCGATGTGCTCGGGTAATTGTGGCTCTGGGCTTTTGCTGTCTAACCCTTCCTTTGTCTCATATTCAAGCTGCTCCCAAGCGACCCTCAAAGCTTTCTCAAACCACCGGAACTTTTACAGGAATTCAGCAATCAAAAACCTCCACCTTTTATGCATGAGCAGTGATAGGACCAACAACATTCAGAGTTACATTTCTCCACAGGACCAATCCTCTACTCAAGTCTGTCATGATTTTCCTGGTTGCTCCCATTTTGGATGCAGAGCTGTGCAGAAGTGTTACTGTAATGCCACTGACAGAAGCAGCGCAGAGTTCACAGCAAAAAACCTCTGTCTGCTTTGAAAAATTTAAATTTAGAAAAATTAATTAAAAATTTATAAAATTTGCCAGCCTACTCCCCATCCTAGAGGATCCTAGGCTGCTCTGCAGTTCCCCTGGTCTGGACCAGTCTTCACACTCCACCCTTATCATCCCCACGGTGAGTCAGGAAATTCCCCAGCAATGTCCCAGGAGGACAAACTCTCCCAGCAAGGAGGAAGCTGTGGGCACTCAGCCTCCAGCACATGCTGTCCCACAGCCTTTACTATGAGCCCCACAGGAGGTGCAAACTGGGATGCTTGGCCATAGAATCCTAGACTGGCTTGGTTGGAAAGGACCTTGAAGATCGTTTAGTTCCAAGACCCCTTCTTGTGGGCAGGGACACCAGGTAGTTCAGAGCCCCATCCAAACTGGCCTTGGTCAACTGATTTTACCTGTCCATGTTAATTGTCTAGCCCAGGGGTCACTGGGAGCCCCTTTTTAGGGACAGAGCCCAACATTCTGGGCTCTTAAGCTGCCCTGAAGCAGCAAAAGCATGTTTGCTCTCAGGGAACAAAGGAGCAGCGCGGGCAGGTTGTGCTGTGACCACTGCAGGACCACATTTGCAGTGCTGTGCACTTTGATGGAGGTTGTACATGTCACACTCTTCTAGGGGACAACAAGGGCTTTTCTTCCACAGCTTGTGAGGAAACCCAGCTGCCCACGTCAGCACAGGCTGCTCGGTAAGAACTGCTCAGTAGGTAAGAACTGGCCAGATGGAAGGTTAGTGTGAGGTCTGGAGGGAGCAACACTTGCAGAGTCTGAAACACATCCTGCTCCTAATCAGCAACAGCCACCAATACCTCATCCCAGCCTACTTGGGGCCAATATTGTCATTTTTTTCAGGGCTGTACAGTGACCCAGGAACAGAATTGAGATGCTCCAATGATGCTGGATCCTCTCTCTCAACAAGAGCTGGCAGTTGACTTTGGCTTGGTTGCAAGTGTTTGTTCACAACAACAAAACATCAGCGTCACTCTGGGGCTGTAGCAGCTGCCAGCTGTCAGGATTTCTGGGCTGCACACACACAGGAAAGGAGAGGAGGTGTGTTTCAGGGAACCTGCTGGCAGTGAACATTCCCACCGGCACACTCTGTGAGCTGGGGTGGAGGGAATTGCACAAACAGCTGGGCACATCTGTGCAGCCCATGGAAACCCCTCCATGGAGAGTGCCAGGCAGGCAACCTCGAAGCTTCAATCTGCTGGGACAGGCAAGTCAAATCCAGCTATCTCCTGGCTCTGAACAACAATCCTAGGGAAGAGCTGGGATCAGATAGGAACCATAAAGGCTGTTACCTCCAGTCCACAGTGTCAAAGCACCGCCTGTCAATCCACAGCCATGGAGAGAGCTCATGGAAAGTTTTCATCCTGCAGTTCTCTCTACACAGGCATAGCTGAGCACAGCCTGCCCACCAGAGTTGTGCCAAATGGGATTAAAGGAGACTGTTTAGACCAATGGATCCCTTTTTCCTGCTGACACTCATTGGGAGTATGGGGACTGTGCAGACTGTTGTACACTTGCTCTCAGTAAAATTTTTAAGTGCACATTTACCAGGGGCATACCAAAAACTTGTTTCACAGTCAGAGATCAACCAAATGGAAATCACCGGTTGCAAGACTTTTGCACCCTGATATTCAATCGAGTTTGTTTTCAGGGACAAGAGGGCGGGCAGCAAAGCTCCCTGGAGCTGTGTCCCGACAGGAGCCGTGTCCTGCTATTGCCACCTCGTGGGGCCTCGCAGCAATGACCTGGTCACCAACACGGGTGATGGCTCAGGTGGGAGCTGGAGCTCCCTCATCCCAACAGGTACCACCCGACAGCGCCGGGCTCTCCCAGGGCAGCTGCAAACAGAACCGGGGGAAGCAATTTCCAAGCTCACTAGATGCTGTGCCTGCCCTGCAGAACTGTGTGGGTGTAGAACAGTCCTCACTTCAGGCCAAGGGGGATATTGCTACAGTGTTCTGTTCTTTGTTCAAGAGCCATCCTTCAGGATCCAAAGGGAGGAAAAAAAAGCTCCGAACACACAACTGCTACCTGACCTTGCTGCCCCTTGCAATCGGGAAATGTATGAGACGTTCTTCGGTTGCTGAATAATTCTTCCTTTAGTTTTAAAGGAACTAGGTAGGTTTTACATGGCCTGATAAGATTTAGCACAACCCGGTAAGATTTAGCTCCTGTTTCTCACAGATCCTTGTCCTAAATACGAGGAGTTCTCCTGCCCTTTATACAGCCCACAGCACAACCAAGACACTCACCCACGGGTGCATTAGGGAGATCTTTTAGCAGCTTTCTTCTGCTCTTCGTTGTAGAAAGCAAACACACAAATCTTCCAGGAGCTCTTCTAGGACTCCTGGGATTCTCAGTCAGCCAGGAAAAGCACAAAACCGATGCTGAGGTCCAAGGGGGAGTCAGGCTCCTCGAACAACTGGAGGTGAACTGTGGGGTCGTTGCCACAGCTGCAGGTCTGCTGGGCTCCACTGTGGCTACCCTGGCCCAGCCCCAGCGAGTCCCTCCCTGTCCCCTCACTCACATATTGGGAACTTCCTAAAGGAGCCTTTCCCAGATCCTCCTGCCTTCACTCCTGCCCTGGGAACTCATTGTCTGGGCTCAATCTGAAACCGCCGGTGCTCATGGAAAGGAGTTGTCCTGCAGAGTTCAGCTCCCAGTCCAGGCAATGCTCACTGCTGCTGCTTGGAACAATGATCCCTGAGTTACTCAACTACAGGTTTGTTTTTTCCTCCTCCTTCTCTTGGGGCTTTTTTTTTTCTTCCTAACCTTGTTACTGCTCTACCTTGTGATTCTTGGTGATGTCAGTTCTGTGTTTAAACCATTGCTGTGTTGTCCCAGCCATTTTACTCACGTTTCACTCCCTGTTCCCTTCTCGCTCAGCAGCCTTCTCCTGCACCCACACAATGGTGAGGTGGTTGTGATAACAACGGCTCCTTGCGCCACTTCCTGGTAAATCTGGCCTTGGATCATGGGCTTTGGCATAAGCAATCCAGGCTTTGCTGAGATCCTGAGCAGGCAAAGGGTGGCAGGCAGAGTTCTCTGCTGGAAACAAGGTTTTCTGCCTTGAAAAGGGAAGGACTGCTTTCCCAGGAATGTCTTTCAAAGGATACTTGCCTAGTTTGGGAAGAGGCAAAGGCAAAGCTGTGTTCAGGTGAGTGTCCTGTGGACAGATAATCTCACTTTTCAGGGAGCATTTTCCCTGGGTCAGAGGAGGAGGAAATGATGGGGCTGTGCCCTGCTTCTGATGGCTGAAGAATGCAGTGCCATGCTGCCCTTGTTGCATCTGGTCACGTGAGATCTGGATCCAATTCTCATCTGTATCATGGGAAAAGCTCCTGTGAATTTCAGTGGGAATTTAATCACCTATTTCACTGCTCAACTTTAACTTGTTTTAGACCCACTTCTTTTGTGGTAGGAAAAATACAGACTATTCACCACCACCTGAAACAACTGCCTGGGAGCTGTTTCTTCCCACCCATCTCAAAGAGGAGTAATATTCCATGGCTACAAGGCCATGCTTCTTGCACTTCAAAGTCACTGTCGAGAGGGTTTATACTTGTTATTCCACTTAATGTTTCTGACTTTGAAATGATTATGGGGTCTCCTCTGAATGCTTTATGGGGTAACAAAACTCAGAAGAACAGGGCTTTCTCCAGCTGAGTAAATAGAAGCTATTTTCATAAATCTTTGGATTATTGGAACATCAACAACGTTATCCTGCATGGGTTGTTATGATTTTGTGTTTGCAGAGTCCTGTGTTGAAACTCAGACCTGTGCTTTCAGCCTTGTCTTCTGTTAAGGCAAAAACTTCAGGTAATCCCACAGAGGGTTTTCCAGTCAAATGAACCCCATGTGAAGCCCTCTGCATCCAACCTGGGAGAAGATCACACTGCTTTGATCACCTTCCTCTCCTTGACTGGGAATCCCAGTCTTTGACAAAGGATTGATGTCAAGGCTCTACCTCTTCCCTGCAGTGCTGGTCCCTTGCAGGACCGCCCTGATGGCCATCAGGTAGATGCCATACATTTCCTAAGCAGGAAGGAATTCTCAGTGGGAATAGATGTCCTGTGTGACCTTCAGTGTGTCAGAGGTGTTTATCCTCTTCAAGGTCCATGCCTTGGGCACCCAAAGCTCAAACTCTACAGGTGAGAAACACAACTCTGGCTCCCTGTGGCACAGGCAGAGCCGGAGGGAGCCCATCGAACTGACAGGGAAGTGGGAACAGGCATTTCCAGTGATTTTGAAGACAACTGACAAAATCAGCTCCCAGGTATGTTCCTGGCTCCCAAGTTGCTCTGTACAAAAGGCTCCCAGCTCCTGGGCAGCCCTCACCCCAGCTCTGGTGTTCTCCCTCCCAGGCTGTGTCCATATGCTCAGCATAGATTGTCGTCCCTGCCCGCTGGTGATGTGCTGTTCTTCAATCCCACAGCTGGGGGAAGTGCCTGTGGAGATGGTGTTTTTCTTCCTAAATCAGCAACTTTTTTTTTTTATTCTTCACAGTTTGCAAGTTTTTTGTAGCCAAAACTCACACAGCCCTGTTCAATTTGTTTTCCATCTCCTTTATTCTTACTCATAAGCTTTAAAAAAATGAATTCAGCTCATAAAACCAAAGTATTCTGCTATAGTTCATTATTCGGGCTGAAACACCTTCCCTTGTATTTGTTTGCCCATGGGAAGAGATGGCAAGTCAGAACCTCTGTGATCTTCCCAATGAGGGAGGCAGAAATAGAAAGAAGAAATATGGAACAGCTTTTCAGCTGATAAAAATCAGCACAGTTCCCTTGGTTTCCGTAGAGCTTTTCTGCTTTTGCCAGCCAGCACCTCAGTCCTAATACAAAGAACTTCCTTAGCAGCTCTAATATACACCACAAAAAACAGCTGAGTAGAGATACAACCATGTGTAACACTGTAGAGTGAGTAGTTCCTACTGTTCATAGGACAACTTTCAAGTACTTTAATCAAAGCATAAACGTTGAATAATAAAAGCAATGGCTGATGCCCCAATAATTTTCCTTCCTCTCCATTCATTGTTTGGAAAATCACAAGTTCATATACAGCCAGTGCTGTTACCTCTTATGAAGACTGTGGGTCAACCAGCCTTTTCCAGGCAAGAGAAAAACTTGGAAAAATAAGGAATTAGTTCCTGAATGGGCCCTCATCGGAAAGCTGGGAGGGAATGGAAAGCAGAGAGGAGGACGCTGCAAGGCAGGGAAAACAAGGAAATCCATACATAGGCACCTGTTTTTTAAAAATATTTATTTGTAGTGTGTATCACAACTGATCAGGCAAAGTCAGTGGCATTAACAACAAAAAGATAATTATACCAAATAATATGAATTGACAAAATGAGTTCTGTGGGCTAAAGGAGGTCTATAAATCAAATCCAGAGCAGGTTGGTAAATCTAAGTATGAAATAAGAACAGAGGCAGCATAGTTCACATGGACAGGATACCTGAAGTCAGAGAAATTAAATGGAAGAGTTTGCCCTGAGTCTGATGGACTGAGATTTGATTTTCAGTCTATAACTCTATCAGAAATATTTTGGCATGGTCAGAGTGACACAGCAAAGCCAGGTGCAGTGTCAACTCATTGAACCAGGACACACTTTGTGAAATGGTAACAGCAACATGTTAGAATCTATCTGTGCTCCCATACACACCTACAGTTGTTCTGCACCTGCATTTTGAGACTCTTTTCACAACAAGATTACAAAAATGTTAAGGCTGAATTTTCATTGCATTGCATTGAACAGACTGAAAATCTTAAAGCACCATGATATCAACTTCCTCAGCAGGAATTGTGTCCTCACCATCTCAACTTCTTGTTTCCGAGTTTCTATCAGTAAAAAGTGGAATGAAACACATGTAACTTCAGGAATGACAAATCTCGTGTTAACAGGGGACATATGTCCAGTCCCACTGTGACAGTCCATTCCTGGTTGTCTGTGCTGTGATATTTATTCACAGGACCTAGTGCTTTACATTCAGAATTTTTAAGTCTAATCCCTTTGGTTGGCCATGACAGTAACCCCTGGGAAGGGCCCTGCCTGCCTTCCACACCCTTCACTGCAATGCGATGTAGTTATCTGGTTCTTTGCTGTGCCCAGACTTATCTTCACCTTCAGGATATTATTTTCTTCCATATTCTTCTGTACTCACCCAAAATTTCCCTCAATGTTTTGTATTTGAGTGTATTTATCTACCTCTTGCTCTTCCTTTAAGACCCCAGTTTCACATCGACTTAGAACAACAGTTGTTCTTGCAATTAGGTTGGATAACTGCAATCCAAAATTTTTCCGAGGCAAGACTCCAACAGAGTTAATTGGCTTCAGTGGGAGACTTGTCCTGAGTAGGAAGGGTAAGATTTGGCCTCAAGGAGACTATAAATTCCAGTTTAAAAATCAGTAGTTGTTCAGAGGCTCATTCCTGTGACATCATTCTTTGTGTTTCTTTTGTCCAATTCTTTTCCTAGTCATAGGAGGAAAGCTGCTGGCACCAAAATTAAAGGATAATACCCTGGTCACCTCCTAAAACTCCTTTACATGTCAAAAAGCACTGTTGTCTCTCTCCAAGGGAGTGTAAGGCCTCCAAGACATTGGATTTCCATGTTTTGTTAGGAAAGGCCAGTGTTTTTCATGTAGGAAAAAACCCCAGGCTCCAAGAAGCAACTGTGCCCCTGCCAAACTCACCAGTTGTTTTAGATGCCATTCCACCACCACACATCTCCCATCCTCCTCAGAAGCTGCAGGCCTTGCTCCTCCCTCAGTGTAATTCTTTTTGTGGTAAAACATGCACATTTGAGTTATTATATGGTCCAAAATAGAAGTAAAACATTAAACACTGCAAAAAAGGTTAAGCCTCTACAAAAAAGCGCTTCTACAGCTTCTCTTAACTGCACAGAAAACACTTCTCTCTTCATATCTGAGATCTCCAACATTTCCCCTTCTTTCAAATGCTTCAGTCACTGAATTACATGCCATTTGCCAAGGAAATCTTGGGAAAACAAGTCAGTTAGGTAGCACTTCCCATAGGTCACCAAGTTCCTGCCTGAGCAGCTGAGGGAGCAGAGCCTTTCCAAACTGAGGCTGTTCTTGCAGTGCTCCCCTGGTTTCCATCAAGCTACTGGATTTAGCTCCCCAGATGATCTCAGCTACTGTAGAACCACATGCAGAGCTTCCCTCGCCTCTAAAACTTATGACACAAATCATTTATGACCTTGTGAGCTAATGCAGCTGGAAGTGAGACTGGTACCACCCTGTTTACAAGGCCCAGGCTCTGCTTGGAAGGCCCCAGGACTGAAAATGCTGCTGCACTCCATGCCGGTGTTAGAACAGAGGTGCAGACTTAGGACAGAGGCACTTTGGGTAAGAGGAACTGACCAAACATCCACTGTTCCTCCACTGCTTGCAGCACAAACAATGGTATGTGGCCAAAGTCAGACACTCACATCCAACTTCTGCTCCAGCAATAGGATTCTTGATTTTATAAAACAGTAGAAATAAAAATGCAGATCCTGGTACCAAAGGAACCCAAAGCACTGACAGTGTGACATTCCATGCTAGTCCTGTGCTCCCCCAGTGCCCAGATACCTGCAGGGAACACTCCAGAACCACAAATCAGAATGCAGGACTTGCTCCAGAGAACACAGTATCCAACACTGTGGTGTGACACAAGCTCACAAGAAAGGAATGGATAAGATATGTTTATAACCTTCTGGACTGAAGATGTGTCAGGAGCAGTGGTGTTTGGCAGTTTTGAAGACAAGTAAGTACACAAAAACATGTGAAAATATCTCATTTCCATTCACTCTCTTCTCTCCCCACTGCACCTTCTGTTTTAACACTGCCCCAAAATGATAAAGACACTTGGGAAACCTGGAGCTCAATGGAGAATCAGAGCTGAGCTTTGCTGTTGTAACAGTGACATGACAGGTAAATCTTAGAACACGCTATTTCAGCTATCTATCATACAGCATATTTCAGAGAAAGACTGTATTTCTGCACTGTAGCCAACTCTTCACAGGTGAATAATTTGAATTTCTCTACATTTGCTTCCTCTGGCCTCTAGGAAATGAAGTCTAACTCAAAAAAATATTCATTTTGATGAGGTTTTCAACTGAAGAGTAAAGACTAAAATGCCAGTTACTGTTAAACACTGTCAAATTTTTCCCACATTGAGTAATTCTGGTTCTTAATGGAGTTCACACTACGTAACCTACCTTAAAACATCTGTGATTTAAACTGTTTGATGAAATATATCAGATTGAAAAGCAATGCTCAAACCAATGGGACACTGAATTATTTGACTCTCCGAGCTTTGCCCTTGTGGAGCACTGTCAGTCAGTGTGTCCAAACCTCTTTCCACACACTTCCCAACGATTCAGAAAGTGGATCATTAACACATTTTGTCATGTTATGCAATTCCTCCCTCCCCTCTAAACTGGGCTTTTTTCCAGGTCCAGTAGCCAACAATAAATCAATCATGGTCTCTCACAAGCCTTTTGACTTAAATTCTATCCTGTAGGTTGGGCTAAGACCAGAGCAGAAATCACTGCAGGAGGTGAGGCAGGATGGGGTTAGTGGTGACTGCCACTTAGGAGATGTTTGCTTGACCCACTGCTGTTCTTACTGCCATTCTTTGTGGGCTCCTCTTCAGTGTCTGTAACAGAATCTTCCTCCTCTTCATCACTCCGATCATCTTTCAAGTCCTAGGGAGAAGAAAGCACTGTGAGCTTTTTCTGTACCTATACTGTTACTATCAGGTAAGTTACCACACTGGCATCAGTGCAGACCCTTCAAAAAAGCTTCCAGGTGCCAGACAAGCAAGTCTTTTATTATTGGAGTGAAATGAATCTTTGCAATGACTCTGAAAAAATAACCAATTAATTTAATCACTCAGTCATCCCCATCTGTAACTGCAAAAGGAAAAGATTGTGCTTGAAAATTTCAGAACATGAGACATTCTTCCTTCTTAGAAATCTCCATCAATCCTCTAAAGTTAAAACTTCTCTGTTCACCATTTCCTCAGGAAAACACACATGCTAAAGGGAACAAATGTAAGGGGATCTCTAAATACACCAGAAAATACCAGAACTGCCCCCCAGAAACACCCCCCTCCCCCAAATATGGAGGCTGACATCCAAGGTGACACCAGTTAACAACTCTTTAATCTTGCAGAACCTCATATTCCTTAGACAAAACTGTTTCCACCTTTCCCTGTAAAGTGTTACTACCAATCCCTGGGTGCTGTGAGATTAATTAACACTGCAAAATGCAGGGAAGATGAAAAGAATATTGTTTAAAAGCTAAATATGATAAACACACACAAACAGGAGTTGAGAGGCTGCCTCCTTCTGACAGGTGTAAACTAAACAGTGACAAGTTGTGGCAGCATCTCCTGGCATCAGCTTTGCCCAGAGACACTTGCTGACCCTAAAACACTCCTCCTTGCTTGGAAGTGTACACAGCACCTCAGCTCTGGCAAAGGGAAGGCCATGCCTGTAAGCATCATGTGCATCTTGGGTGCCTTGTCCTGGGAACTGCCAGGGAGGAGAATGGCTGCTCCATTAGCAGGGACGAAAGGGGTCAGTGAGACAGTTTGCCCTTACAAAAATCCTTTCCCAGCTCTACAGAAACAGC
Organism: Serilophus lunatus; assembly: GCA_013399895.1. NCBI lineage: Eukaryota > Metazoa > Chordata > Aves > Passeriformes > Eurylaimidae > Serilophus > Serilophus lunatus. Next base: position 1,492,382 of record VXBA01004859.1, on the reverse strand, counting down.
TCCTAACATTTGGCAATCAGGCTTCATCCCAGACAAACATGGAAACTGAGTGTTTCCACTACACAGAGAAAAGTCACTGTGCCTACCTAGGGTTTCACAGGGAGAGGTGAAACCACTATTTGTTGTGGCACATAAAATACACCTATTTCTCATCTCCTCCCAAAACCCAAGGCCCAAAAACGTGTTCGGAAGTTTGGCTGAAACAATTGAGGCTGCAGCATTAAACCCAAACACCTCAATTTCCCTTTCAGTGCCACAGGCTCCCAAGAGCAGCATCTGCCTGGAAGATACCAGTGGATGATCTGCTCTGCAGACTCAGGGTAGGATGCTCTAGTGAAAGATGTTCTACATGAAGAAAATATTTCCTTCTTCCTGCTTCTTAAACGGTGGCCAAGACCAGGCACCACTTTTTGTGTCCTTTTGTACCTCAGGGTGCTTGGCTTTGATGCAGGAAGAAGAAACCAGGGTTGTTCCTGCCCATCCTGTATCCGCTCTCGGGATGAACTAACAATTCCTAAGCCTGTTGTGGGCTGAGGCCTTTCTTAAGCACCAAACTCACACAGAGAAAATAAGTAAGAGCTCAGTAATAACTCATCCATTTGCAACCTCATATCCCCTCATATATTGCACTCCTAGTAAAAGGTATAGGGCTAGAAAACAAATTAAAGCCTGAGCTCTATCTCATCACAAACTATAAACTTCCTGGAGATTTTCTTTTGCCTTTTCCCTAACAACATCCAAAGAGTATCAAAACAAACAAATCTTACTGTAAATACTGTAAAATAAACTTGGCATGCCATCAGTAAGAGAAAAGGCAAGGCAGCCTTTCCCACAGAAACAATTTATGAAGTTCTGGCTCTTTCAGATCACCTCACTCTCTCCTGGTAGTTTTGCCATTTGTAGTTGCAGTAAAAGACAAATGCAGAGGGGGAGGGGGAAAGGATTGTTCTCTTTTTTTTGCCACCAGAAAGTTTTCAGAAAGAAAAGCAAACTAATCCTAAGCACAGTGTTTGATGCTGAATCCACTGGACTCCCTGGAAGTGCCCTCACCTCCCTGAGGCTGCAACGTGGGCAGTGACAGGGAGCAGCACTTAGGGAACAGAGTCAGTGAAGTTTGTGAGTGCATATTTCATTTGGAGTCTCTCCTTGTGCTCCACAGAAGTTGCTGCTGCTCAAGCATGTGCTTAAGTACAGCTGGCAATCTGCTTTGCTTTGAATGATAGCCAGTGTGTGATATTGATTCCTGTTTCCTATAGGAATGAGCTGGCATTTCCAGCATGGAACTGGAAACTCGGATAGAGTTTGCTTCCCAGTTTTAATGCTGTCAAGCTGGATGCTCTGATTAAAGGCACTATATGTAGTAATTAAAAAAGATGTCATGTTTTTTTCCAGCCCGCTGGAAGTCCCTCCATTTAAGGGAGTATCTTAACAGATTTCAAATCAGCAGGAATTAAATTTCTTTGTACTCTGAAGCAACCATGGCAAATTTTCTTAATGTTACTTCTGAAATCCTGATATTAATCAAGGAAAAAATGCTGCTAAATTAAATCTAATTTTTATTATATTTTTAATAATAAACTTGCTTCCCAACCAAGTGCCTCTACAAATTCCTGCTTTAGGTGAATCTGGCCATTTTGGTCTGGCTTGTTTAAGTGACAGAACTTTAAATAGCAATAGCTTCATCTGTAACTGGAAATCCAAACAAACCTGTCTTTGCAAGCTGTTTAACAGACGATTATAAATATATTAAGATATCCTAAGTGAAGTTTGTGTCTCTTAACTTTGACCTTCTAAGAATAACAAGAATTGTAACATTTATAGGATTTTCCCTGCTTTAATACCAAGATGTTTTCTCTGAGCCCCTCACATCATATATTATAGTCGTGTTTTCCAACTCAAAGGCTCTGCTCTGATGTCCCTGAGCAGCAGCAGATGAATATACTATCATGGACACAAGAGCTGGCAAACTGTAAATACCACAGCTGAGGCCATCATTAATACTCAATGCTTTAGTTTAATGGCATCAACTGCATTTATTATACTTCAGCTGGTTTAGGGTAACAGACAAAATGGATGTGTACGTTTTCTGTTCTGGATGACTAACCAATTTAATCTTTCTAAATGGATGAATGGTTTCAAGGTTTATGAGAAGCAACACTAATGCTATAAAGTCTGCAAGAGAGCCATTTGTAGTGGAGCCAAAGCCGCAAACTTTTATAATCTTTTTTCCTTTTGTTTAACCCTTCCACCTGCTGCTCAGGCTGCCTCTTTTAGTTAAATGAACCGTGTTTGTTAAGGTAGTTTTGGCTTCTTGCATTTCACTGCTGTTAGAACGTGTATCATTGAAGCCATTAGCACTACATGACTTTCCAAAAGACTCCACCAAGGAAAAAGACTTCTTGAAGAGATGAGCAAATTTCATAGGCCACCCTCCAGCCTCTTGTAAGCAGAAAAATATTGGCCAAATCTCCAGCTAAATGAAGTATCTAGTCATAGTTGTAAAGGTTTGTCTCTCACAAGCCCTTGGTCCTGCACTCTCAGCTGCATCTGAGGACATAAGAAGGAGGACATGGCTGTGCTGATGACAGATGGAGGAGTGGGTTTCCTGTCCCACGGGCTGGTGACACCACTGGAACCTCCCTGCTGAAGAAGTGGGGCTGGGCAGACACCCTCCTTCTCTCCTGCCCCCCTTTACTGGGCATGTGGCATCTTTGTCCAGCACATGCTGAGGTCAAGTACAGCCATGGCCCCGCAACAGCCACACAGGAGTTCCAGAGGGAAGTGTAAGAGAAAAGGGAAAGGCAGTGCCAAGCAGTATAAAAAAGGCAAAAATCTACTGTAGCAATGTGGATTGATCCTACAAACAGTGAGGAAGCCTTGGGAATGTGCTTCCTGCTTTCTCAGAAGGGGAAGGACACTTGCTAGCAAATGCATCATCAGGTCAGTGTGGCTTTACTGCAGATTTTTGTCATGGATCACTTTCCAGGGCAGCTTCTCCCTGCCTCTCCCTGAGAAAGACATACAGGTTCTAAGAGGCCTGCAGTGACTCCAGGTGGCATTAGGAAGGCAATAGTGCAGTGTCTGCTTTGCCAGTTTGTGGTGGGAGTCTGGGAACACAGTGCTGGGGGATGTTCCTTTGCTTTGCCAGGTGACCAGCACAGTGAGAGGGGATCATGCCAAGTCTTTGAGCCTTACTATGGGCAGGTCAGTCAGGAACAGTTCAAGCCCCTTCTCATGGTATAATTATGGAGACAGGCTGGGAGAGTTGGGGTTCTTCAGCCTGGAGAAGAGAAGGCTCCAGGGAGACCTTAGAGCCCCTTCCAGAGCCTGAAGGGGCTCCAAGAGAGCTGGAGAGCGACTTGGGACAAGGAGGAATGGCTTCCCACTGCCAGAGGACAGGGTTAGATGGGACATTGGGAAGGAACCCTTCCCTGCAAGGGTGGGGAGGCCCTGGCACAGCTTTCCCAGAGAAGCTGTGGCTGCCCCACCCCTGGAAGTGTCCATGGCCAGGTGGGACAGGGCTTGGAGCAACCTGGGATAGTGAGAGGTGTTCCTGCTCATGGTTGGAATGAGATGAACTCTAAGGTCCTTCCCAACACAAACCTTTCTGTGATTGTTCCTGTGTCCATGTGGACTAGGAGATGTTCCAGGCCTAACTCATCTGGAGGGACCAACGTTGACTCCATGTTTTCTCAGCAACATAAGAAAATGTCAATTTTGCCCCTGACTGGACCAGACTAAAACCAAATAATCTTTTGGGTTAAGCACAATTTACACACACACACAAACACATCTAACTAGGTTTCTCCTACCAAGTACAAATGGTATAAAAGCAATTCACCACTGATTCCAGAATGCATGTTCTATTAAAATGAGAACGTCCTAAACCTTATACCTTAATTCTACCTTAAGAATATTTTCATTTAAACATCTACAAACACATTGACTAGATCTTGATTTTTCAATGTAAAGACAATAAATTCCACAGCACCTGCACATATGGAAACAGCTTGCAGCACAAAGATGAAAGCTATTAGTCAGGTCAGCAACCACTGCCTCAAATAAAAGAGATAATAAACAAGAGAGATAATAAAAAGTCAGTCCAAAGAGATAGAAGAGGGTACTTTTCTACCAAATAATACCATAAAGTTGATGAATCTCTGAGTTCAACATGTTGAGTTCAACATCAATAATTCAACTCAGCTGACATATGACTTAATAAGTCTTTACTTTCCTGAGGAGACTAAGCAATACACATTTGGATTCAAGCAAACTGTTCTATATTTCCAGCCTGGAGGATTTTATTGGAAAATATATTTCCCTTTTCAGCTTATACAAACTAGGCAACGTAAATAACATTCATCTTCCATGGAAGATGCACAGTTGGACTCTGCTTTCTGCAGTTTTTAAACGAAGATGCAGACTTTCAACATTAATTGTATTGGACATCTTGTGGCAAAAACTCCTCTTATTTAACATCTCTTCTCTGTTTAATACCCATCCCCCAAGCTTTCCACTGGCAGTTTTCAGAGGGAACTCAAAGAAGATGCGTAAAAAAGCAAATTAAAAGTTACATTAATTCCACAATTATTGAAAAGAATGTTGCTACTAGAACATGTCCCTGATTTTGCCTGAAGGAATAGATTTAACCTCAAGAAAACCTCCCAGGTGCTGCCACTCAGCACAGCACACCTGTAATGGAGCTCTGACACCCAGACTGCTCCCAAGAACTAAATCATTGCTTACAGCTAATCAGGTTCTCCTTGGTTTCGGCTGGGTCTGCTGGGTGAGTTATTGAAACCCAGGGACTAAACCTCGTGCTCCAGCGTTTGGGGCTTTACGAGAATGTCAAAAGCCCAGGAGGTACCGAGTGAGTCATAATGTCCCACTGCTTTTTGAATTATTCCAATTTTAAATCCACACTTGGCAAAGAAACAAAGAACAATATAATAGGCATCTGATGCTGTTCTCTATAGTGAACTTTTTTTACCCTAGGACAGAACTTGTGTTAAGCCAAGGAGTTCAGTGATATGGACTTTTATCAGAATGTGCAATTTACTCCTTATAAAGGCTGTTTTGGTTACAAAACAGCTGATCAGACACTCACTGAGGTATGATACTGCACTTAAAATGAATGTTTGAAACAACACAGCTGCTAAAGAACATTCCTACAGAAGCCTTGCAGCACTGTTAAGTTAACCTGAAACCACAAAGAACCCAGCCAGGTACACGACAGGCACTTCTTCTTCTGTCCAGTTCTGTATTTACATCCTTAGGAGCCACTCCATTCCTGTTGAGATGCACCTAAAAGTTACCTCTGTATTTAAGCATTATAATCCCAATTTTCAGTCACATACCTAACAAGTCATGTCTTTTATTAATATTCGTATCACAATACCTAAAATCATTTAAGCAGTCTTTCTAAACACCCTGATTAGTGAGGATGGATACAGAATACTTTGAGTAGAATCAAATAAACAAAGTCTCAGGAAGTTTCCTTAATGAGCCAAATGACACAGAGAATTCTCACTGGGGACACCACTGATTACAGAAGGAGCCTGGAATTTCAGGTAGGTACAGGCTAAGGTACACATGAGAAATCCCACCCTCACCTGCTTCACACCCATCACTGCCTGGTCACACAGAGACTTCTCAGGCTGCCTTGTTTGCTTTGGAGTGGACTCTGCACTGTCCTGTGCCTACTCAGAAGTCACCAGAATTGTGTTTCTTTTAAGGATTTCCTCCTTTCTTGGCATGTAATAAGGATTATGGAGCACTCCTAGGGGAATATATTTTCTTTAAGTACAGGACAGAACAACTTTCTCTCTCAATTGATATTTATCTATCATTAACTAGCTTTATTTCAATCTTTTATCAATTCAGCAGATTGCAGTTCAGTGACTCCCTCTGAAAGAATTATTTGCCTCATAACATAGTCACAATTCAAACCTCTGCAGCACATATTAAAAGTAGTAAATGAAGGCATCAAAAGCTCTGTAAAGGCTTAGGGTTTGCTCAGTGAATCGATTTTTGGCAATTGAAAAAATAAATACATAAGCACAGTATTACATATATATATAGCTTTTATATAGGTGTGTATATAAAACTGGCAAGAAATGGAACATCTCATAAAGATCCTGCTAGAAAATGAAAAGATACGAGTGGTTAACGTGGGAAGCCAGGAAATCTGTCAGTGAGCAGCAAGGTAAAGCAACAAATTATAAAGCAAAACCTTTACCAACATTTGTTAAGAACTTTCACATCAAAAGAGTCATTTAGATCAGGATTTACCAGAAGAAGAGTTGCCTTGTGCCAGAGAACACGTGGAGAGGGGTGGGGGTGCTTGTTTGGCCAGATCCATTGCTGGTGAAAACTCACACAAGCCCATTGAGCTTTGCTCATTCCTACCAGCTGAGAGCCTGGCCCGGGATCAACACCACGGGGATGGCCAGGGCAGGAAGCTGTGCTGCAGAATTACAGGGAGCTTTGACTTGCTATTCTTAGAGGCACTGGTCATCTGCAGCTCCTGCTCAAGTCAAGCTCAGTAGATTTTTATTGCAGCACATCCAGCCCCGTTTATGGCACTGCCAATGCCAGAGAGGCAAAGGGAGCAACCACATGCCCAGTTTGTTGGGCTGTGGCCAGAGCACTGAGGCTGCTCCTGCACAGTTGTGTGTCTGTGCATTACAGGGCTGGGGAAAGGTACTTTGGCCCAGTGCTCCCACCCCAGCACACCTTCACCACCCATCTATTCCAAACAAAGGCTCATAAATTATTTTTTCTCCTTAGTTCATTCCTCCACAATGGTCATAATAGCCCTTAGCCTGAGTTTTCTAAGCTTTACCTCATTTTTATAGGACATTCAAGTGAAAGGCATTGTGGACATTCAGAACAGAGCTTCTGAAAAAATAATTTAAAAAAATTGTTAAAAAAAAAAGAAATCAAAGATCCAGCAAAGAACATTGTTGCTGTTTTGAAACCTGAGCAGTGTATTTTAGAGTATGGTATAACATACAATACACTAAGCACATATAACACACCTCCCTGGAAGTCAATGCTCAGCAGCTTTCAGAATCTGGAGTAAAAAGTCAAGATTTAAATAGAAATCTGCCTTTTAACTCCAAATTCCAGGAAAATGGGTTGAAGGCCAGGAGAAGAAAGGGAAAGAAAGAGAGGGAACTGGTGGCTTTTCCTCTTTCACAAACATTGCTGAGCTTCACACTGTGACAATATCCATTGCTGGGGTCAGCCTTGACTCCAGAACCCTGGAAGGGCAGGACTCCAGGGCTCCCAGCAGCTTCTCTCCTCTCTGCTTATCCCTGTAAATACCAGCCAGAAAACCTTGTACTCTCCTGTGCTTCCTTCTGCCTGACTCTCACCCCTCCTCCCTCCAATGAATTTGGCAGCATAAAGTGGGACACATATCCAGGCTTTGAGCTTAACTAGATTGCTGGAGCAGAATGGGGAATATGCAGATGAAAGAAAGTCATAACAGGAAGTAATTTCCCTTTACTGGGGCACGAGCCTCCACGCTGCTGACCTGGCTGGCCAACTCCCATTTCCAGGCTATTAAAAAGCTCATGTCCCCAAGGCAATAATTTTAACCAACTGGGAAGGCTCCCAGAGAGACTGGTTTTCATGTCTAAGAGGGAAAGCTTTAATTTGTCCTATTTCATTCCCCTAATAAGTTGTCCTCACAAGAAAATCTGCTATAAATACTTATCTGTTGAGAACCAACACATTTAACTTCTCCACAACCCATTTTACTTTAAAGTGGGGGAAAAGGCAACTCCTACTAATGTCATTCAACCTGTCTTGTGTTTGTGCTAATCCTTCACTCAGAAAACTCCAACTCTGGACATTCTCAGTCTAGAAGGGAATCACAAAATCTCCAGTGAAAGCTTTTCCCAACTTCCCAGTTCCATAGTTATGAATTGTAACTAACTAGATTCTCATCTAAAACACATTACTGCTTTAAAAACAACCACTAGGAATTAAGGCAAGTGCATTTCTTGGTCTGTTTTACCAGCACCACAATGGCCATTAGGACAGCACAGGCTCAACAAAACATGTGAGTAAAAGTTAAAAAAAAACTTACGTGCCTCTAGGTTAGGAAATAAACCCTGTCCTCTGTTTAACTCCTGTACTATGGCATTTTATGAATGGAATGACTTCTCCCTGAATGTGCTAATTCTCATTAAATGTCATTTTCTAATTATAAATGTCCAGAAAATAGATTATCTTATTGCTTCCAAAATGAGAAAAAAAGAAATCAGGTGAAGGTCTGACTCTTTAGGAGTCCAATAAATGACTGTGAATGCCAAAACTGAATATACATTTCATTCCATGCTTCATTTTCCCATCCCAGTACTTGCAGTGTGGTGGGGGATGACCCTTCACAGGTCAAGGCAAAAGTCTGAGTTTGTCAGCTGGGAAAAGTCATGCTCAGCTCACCCACGTGTGTCTGAGCTCACCCAACAGCCCCCAGCTCAGGCACACCAGCATTAGGATGCAATTTCATTTGCCACTAAAGAGATTACATTTTAAATGTCTTCTAAGGCAATTTCATGTTACAAAGAACTTATTTTGTCTCTGTAATTTTAATCCTAAACTAAAATCTTAGTTTTAAGTATGCCAAGTTATTGCACAGTTCAATGAGAGAGTCAGTGGTGCCTCAGGTGACAGAACAGGTGACACAGCACTTCCAGGTGACAGAGACTGACAAGTGACTCTTGTTTGAATAAAGGAAAACCAGCAGGTTTTAACTGCTGTGGATCCATGGTCTGATTCTAAACGATACAGATTCAAAAACAAGTAAGAGGAGAAAGAACAAAATGCTGCAGTAGAATGTCTGGGAAAAGCAGAAGTGTCATAACAAGCACTTCACAGCTTTCACTTCAACCCCAAAATAGTATTTTCTTATAATTTTCAGCTTGCCCAACTCTATTAGTCATTCTTTGAAGACTAACTCTCACTGTTTCCTTGGGAATCTGGACCAAAAAAGGAACGAACAAATCATGGACAAGGATACTCCCAGTATGTCTTTAACAGTCTTTAACAACCCTGCATACCAAGTCCAAAATGCCAAAGGAATGTTGAAGATATACAAAATTTTAAAGAGTGGCAAGTCCAAAATCCTGATCTACAGCAGTGAAGAGTCTTTTGTTCTTCAGGAAGAGGAAATAACCACAGAGAATCCAAAGAAACTGCCATGGACAACTCCTAAATAAGAGCAGCTCCTAATAAGCAGCTCCTGCCTTACTTGGAGGTGGTCTGATGATGACAAAACAATGACAGGAGAAAGAAAAATCTATTCCTGGTCACATTATAGTCCATTAGAAACCTCCTTTGATGGCCTTTGCATCAGCCCTGAAGTATCCGAGTCATGTGGACACGATGCCCATTTCCTACAACTTACACATATTTTTCTAGATTTAAAGCACCATCGTCTCAAAACCTTAACTCAGTGTGTAATGGGTTTAACATATATTTTACATCTTAATTTGCCATAATACTGTGGCTATAAGCTGCTGTCATTCACTCCCTTTTTCTGACCTTGGAAATAAAATGTTTAATCTCCATGGGATTTTTCTGGCGAGATGTTTTAAATCAGTGCATATGTACATACTTCTCTATATGTTTTTTCAATTTTCCTAAAATATTCTCATATGTGCAGACATGATGACTAGACATGTTTCAGTGGTGCTTGAAACTTGATACAAGTGGGTAATTTAACCATGTAATTGAACAATATTACAGAAACACAGAGTTTCCTAGCAACAAAAGGCCTTGGACATCAAGATGGCAGCCAGCAGCAAACATTGCAATTGCCTGACCTAACTTGAAAAGAAATTACACTGAAGAATGTCCTCCTTCCTCTCACAGCTGAACTGACACATGGCTGCAGGTCTCACCTTGAAGGGCTTTTCTCACATGCTTTAGTCATACACAAGGTCACAAATGTCATATGAGAAAGGACATTTAGGGAACATTTGTATTTTCCAGAAGTAAGAACAATTGATTTGAAACACTGAATTTTCTTGTACCCTCAAGTTTACCTCCACGGAAAATAAAAAGTTTAAGCAGCTGAGTTCAGGTCAGCTTCTGGATGCAGAATTCCCCCTTGTTAGGGCAATCCTGGAGAGCTGGGCCAAGGGAAAGCTGAGCCTGGAGACCACCAGTGCTGCTCTGTGCCAGAGACACCCCCCATGGTTGAGGGAACAGAACACAGATGGACAGAGCAAGATCATCTCCTTCCTTCTTTCCTTCCCCCTCCTTTTTATTCATCTCTGGCTGAAACACTTGGGAAGAGGAAAAATGCAAGATTTTTAGTCCAAGTTCTTTTTTTTGCTGAAGCAAGTCAGTGGGCTGAGCAGTCATCCCAGAGGACTGAGGTCAACTGTCCCTTCATTAGTGCAGAAGGGGAGGTGGCAACTGAGATGAAGAGCTTCTGACCAGCCAGTCTCAGTCAAAAGCCAGCTCCTCCTGAAGGGGAAGAGTAAAGCATGGAAGAAGCTACCATCTCTCAAGGCTGCAGTGACCCTAAAATCCCAAGGTGGCTCAAGACACAGAGGGCACTGAAAAAATTCCTTACACCCTCCTATGCTCAAGAGCTTCCTTTTCTTAAACAACAACATAAGTCTCTATTCACAATTACACCATGACTTCATTTTTCCATCTGAAGTAGCTAACTGCTGCTTCAAGAAAAACATCAAAGATTGTCTGTTTCTGAATGAAAACTTAAGAGTCTCGGGCAGAGAAACAAACCCCTTCTAACCCAAGGATGATGGTCTACTGGTATTTCCCTAAAATAGCAGCAGCTATTTGTGTGGAGTGTGTCTCTAACAAAGATGTTGGTATAAAAACACTGCCTTGCCAACACCATTCTTTTCAACGTTGCCTTTCCAGCTCTGGAGGCACTGGCTGCTTTCACAGCCAAGTTTGCCACCGCTATGGAAAACAGGCTGCACACGCAAGCCAGCTGAAGTCATCCAGACTGAAAAGGGCCTGGGCTGCTGCTGCTACCACTGTAAAAATGTTATTTGGAAACCTTCTTCTCAGAGAGCTGTATAAGGAATCAAAAATCCGTGGTAGGGATGCAGGCTTGGTGCTTTCCTATTTTTCAGCAGTGACGAACACAACAAAGCTCTTATCTCGGAATAAAACATTTCTGCCCCTTACAAAGGCACAGAAGCAGCCAGGGCAGAGTGGCCTTATATAGCTGGGCTAGCAATGTCCCCTTTGCCACTGCATCTGACAACCTTCTTGCACTGTACTCTCAGAACCTCAGCGTGGATGGAGAGCTCTGCCAAAGCCTTTCTCTTTCTCAGCTGCAAGGCAGAAGGATGTCTCTCCATTTCATCAGAGGAGCTGTGCAAGAACAGCACAGAGACACAGCCAAAATCACAGAAGAAAGCAAGAAGTAAAACACTTTCACATTCCATAAGTCAGGCCAGAAGTAATTTCGTAATTAGTCGAACAGAGGTAAGTGACATGCAAAATTAAAAAGCTTTTCAGCAACTAAGGGAACATAGAAGCTTGTTTTAGAAGCAGAACGACTCAAACCATTTCTTCTACAGATTTGTCCCTTATGTACAGCTGTTTGCTGAGTTTGTAACTGCAGTTTTCTTCCAGGGCAGACATTGGGTCTCCCTATGATACTCAGCTGCCTATTTGCATAAGATCTGGTGGAATCCAATAATCCAATAATTACAGGATGGTTTCTGCTAGCAGTCAAACAACAATTAAATACAGGGAGAAAGAAATATTTCTATTTCCTTAAGATGCTTCACAGCATTTATCTGAAGCAGTTAAAGGCGAGAGTCAGTTCAATTAAGTTTTTGTTTCTTGAGCCTCAAAAGAAATAGCATTTTTCACCATCACGACTTAAATTTCATCTTAACTAGGAAAATATCCTTGCCAATGCTTATGCCCAATCTTAGAGACATTCTCCAAAGTCCTTCTCTTAATGCTTTTTGATAAATGTTTTACCTACACTGCACTCCACTGCACACTTCATAGCATAAGACTTTGCAAAATCTTGTAAGACCTTGCTACTACTTCAGGCAATCAAACAAGACATAAATGACAGTTTTCTTTAGAGCTTTTTCCCCACATGAGTTTTCTCTCCAAAGGTAAAAGCACATTATGGCATCACCAGACTTGCACTGTGCCATAATATAATACCAGATCAGCTTCATATGGTTTTCTTAATCCAAAGCCACTGCTCAGATCTAGTTGACCTCAGATTTAGACCAACCTGAAGAACTCTAAATACTGCAGAAAACTTGTAGTCAAAGACCTCATCTCTCACCTTTCCTGTCCTTTTTTGGTATGTTCCTTTAAAGTCCAGTCACAAAAGACTGCTCTCACTTGGAACACAGGAATTCCTAAAGAGTTCTGCACCATCTTTTGGGTTTCAGTTTTTGGGAGGGCTCACTTCTCATTTACTATCAGTGCAAAACATCACATACAGACAAAAATGGTACTAGTTGAGGTTTTGATATTGTGAGCTATGACGTTAGGTCTTACAATGAAAGGTACAAAGAAGATTTAAACATCTCTTTACTTTGTAGATCCCTATCAAAACTGCAAAAATGAAAGTTCAGGAAAAAAAATTCCAGGTTAATCTGTTGGAGGTATTGGCATCTGTTTCATACTTCACAAATATTTCTGAGGATGCAAAATTTCTTACCTTTAGGAAAACGAACCTTTTCAGAATCTTGTAAATTAAATAACCCCAATATAAATGCAAGCCTTGGAGGATCAATAGCATCCCATTGAATAAAAAATATGCTATGACAGGAGTTGTGGAATAGTATGTAGGCTGATACAGTGTGGCACGGAGAATCCTAAAAAATAAAGGTCACTGTTATGGTACAAGATTTTTTTCTCCATACTATTTACACTTATTTCTAATTTCATATCCCAAACTGATTAATATTAAAAAGTTCTTCAAAGATGGCAGATTAATTAACAAGCTCTGTCTTAACTAGATTATGAATCTCTATTGAAATATAGACTTCAGAAGATGAGAAATTTGAGTCTGGCATGAATGTATTCTAAATGAGGTTAGAAAAAATCCCTCTTTTTAGATCTTCATCTCTGTGTGGTCTAGATACTATGCAACTCTGCCTTTTTTAATGTAAATTCTCTCTAATCTGAAATCCATGCTTTAGAGAAAATCCTACAGGCTTTGCAACAGGGCTTTTCCTTAATTAACATATGTTTTGTCCATCTACAGACTTCACTACTTCTGTATTATTTGGGGCTTTTTGAGTCCCTTTAATCTCATGTTTTGCTTCCAAGCTCAAGCACCAAAGGACAAGAAACTCGGTGAAGCAAAATGATTGCAGATCACTTGTACAGCTAATCAAAAAACAACAATAAAGTAAAAGACATCAGCATTTCTGAAAAAAAAGTACTACAGGAAATTAAAGCCTTGTGTTGGTCAATGTTCAGAACTATTAATTTAAACAGTTTGAGTCTCTAAGGGTTTGTCCATGTGTAGGGGGTGCATGAAGGCAAATTAGAGCCATGAACATAAACCACATTAAACACTTTTAATAGATAAACATAACTAAGCTCAGTAAGCACCCATGTGGATACTCCAAAGAAGATTAAATCATAGCCCTCCAAAGGCAGCAAGTATTTAGCAACTTAAGATTTATTTGTGTTGACTTCATAAGTTAATTGGTCCACCTTAACTTTCCTGAGTGCTCCTGATGTGAGGGAGTGAGGTGAGGTACTACCCAAGAACTGGGCAGCAGAAAGAAGGCTCTACAAAACTTTCACTGCAATCACATACTCTGACTTTGCAACTACAGCGAGAGGGATGGAATGAAAGGGAAAATTATTTCCCCTGGTTAAGTGGCTCAATCCTCTTGGAAATTCAGGAGCTCGTAGCATTTAACTACAATTTACAAAATCAAGTTCAATAATACATAAAAGACTTTCTTTAGATTAGCATACCTTCAAGAGGCTCATTTAAAACCAATTTTACTTTAGAATTTTTAAAGAAAACTACAGTTTCTGTCAACTCTTCTTGCTATGCTTTAGTAGCCAACAATAATGAAAATTCTGCTTCTGCTCTTTAGAGTTCAATCCATTCCATCCCTTTTTCCACCACAACCAACACTAACCTCTCAGGGGAAGTGGGAATGAAGTAAAAGCCTGTGACTACATTAAATATTGCTTACCAGAAGGGGAACAGGATGATCCTGGTGATGAAGAATGTGATAGAAAAGATGATAAAGAGCATATTGCAGGTTTTCTCCCAATGAGCATAATTAAACATTTTGGCTGCCTGCAGAAAATAGAAACCACCAAACGTATTATAAATACTCTCTGAAATAAGTTCTATATTTTCATAAATAAAGACTCATCTTCCACCTAAGCAGGAACAAAATTTCCTCCCAGTCTGACATGGAAAGCAATCATTTTACTGGTACCTAATAAAGCAGCATCAGAACAGCTTCTTTGTTTATATTTCTCCTTTCATCTTGAAGGAAAGGACACTATCAAAGGCCTAAAGAACAGCTCTCCAACCAGAATGGAAACACGAAGAGCTCTTGCCAACAGAAGTAATTCCTCATCTTTCTACCAGATTCCAAACAGGCTGATCCAAGGGAGGCTGCGGGCTACACCTGCATGCCCAGGAGTGATGGTGACCTCTCTCACAGAGGTGTTCTGGTACATGCCTGTTACTGACCTTCCTCTGGGCCAAATTCAGCTTCTGTTTTCTCCCTTTTGAGAGCAGAAGATCTTAGTGTTGGTATCTATCCCTCCAATAAAGGTTATAATTGCTGCTTCTCCCCTGAATGAACTGTACAGAGCTCTCCATGTTGCATCAGGAACCACGCTGGACACTGTTGGGCAAAACAGTGCCCAAGAACAAAAGTTTTTCTCAAGTGTGAGAAAAGCTTCAGGTGCAAAGCTTAAATTTTAAATAGTTTGATCAATTTTTTTCTCCTTTTTTTGAGTGGCAGGGCTGGTTTAAGTTATTCTGGTACTCAACTTCAATTTCCATGTGAGTGCTACCCTACCAGTTGTCAGTTCAACTGTTTGTAAGGCCACACAGTTAACTGGACCACAGATCAGTTCAAAATTAAAAGGAACCCAGCAAAGAAACCCGGACCAATCCCAACTGCATGATCCCATGACTACTTGTTCCAATAGAACAGACTATCAGGAGCAGGAATGGACAGTGACAGACAACAGCCTACAAGGGCTGTTTACACTGGCGCTGCCACCAGAGCAGGTGATGAAACTGTGCTCTCAATAATGATGTTATAAACTCAAGATTATTCTATTGAAGGAAACACAGTGTTTGTTTTCCAAGAAACCCAGCAGCAAGTCTCTATAACCACAGTGCTCTGTGCAGAATAAGACACCTATTAAAGACTTCTAAACATTGATATTTAGTCCAGGAAAGGGACTTCCCCTTCAGACCAGGGGAAGAAACTTTTCTTCTGTCAGCAGGTACCTGTGATATCTCATTCAGGGACAGATTTAGTGTCTCCAGGCTGAAATCTTTAATGTAGGCAGCACAGATACATGCATGCTGACAACATTAAGCAGTTTGGAGAGTAATAGAATCATAGGAGAAGTTTTGGTTGCTAAATTTGCTTGAGACTTGGTGTCATGACAAGCTGCTCACAGGCTAGGCAGAACGAGAGGACATGGCCTCAAACTGCACCAGAGGAAATTCAAGTTGGACATCAGAAAGAATTTCTTCATGAAAAGGGTTGTCAAGCATTGAAAGGGGATTGCCCAGGGAAATGGTGGAAGCACCATCCCTGGAAGTGTTCAAGAAACAATTGGATGTGGTACTCAGTGCTCTGGTCTGGTTGACAAGGTAGTGATTGGTCAAAGGATGATCTTGGAAGCCTTTTCCAACCCAACTGATTCTGTGATTCTGTGGACAACCTGATCTAACAACCCAGGGAGGCAGGTGTATTTCCAGTCCCTGTTCTGTACTGAAGGACTTCTCTTCTGCTATTTTCTCACAATGGATTTTGTAACAGAGTATCAGCTTAAATTATCTAGAAGCTCTTTTTGAGCTTATAAATTATAAATCTGTGAAGCTGTGTCTCTGTGGCGTTAGGAAGGGATCTCATGGCAAAAAGATTAAAATGTCACTGAGCATAACCTGGGCAACAGCAAAATTAACCCCTCAACCAAAAAACTCGGGACAAAAAAATTTAAAAAAAAACAATCTGGAGAGCAGGGTTACCTCAAGCCAGAAATCTGCAGTATCGTGCACAAACATCACCAGAGTTCCAACACGCACGTAATTGCCACACCAAGAGCCACTCATCAACCCAATGGCTGCCAAGTGATGAACAACATGAGCCATAAAATCCTGTCAAGGAGAGAAGAAAAAAAACGTAAAGCCAAGCAAGTACAGCCCTTGAGGGTCTCTGTGACTTGTCAGCCCCAGAGGGATGTCCTGGTAGCCAGGAAAGAATTGATGCGTGCAGGTATGCCACGCATAGACTGATGCTGCCCTCATGTGGCTGCACCAAATCCAGGATCCAAGCCATGCTTTCTCTTAAAAAGACTTTTTACCCTGCTCAGAAAAACAGAGGTTTCAGCTGCAAACAAGCACCACCACTTGCCTTCCTTTTGTTGTCAATCCCCAGGGTAAATAACAGAGACCAGTAAAACCCAATCTCAGCCATGTAGTACCAGTACTGGGATGGCAGCAGGGTCTGTAAGGAAGAGAAACACAGTTAACTCTGAAAATAGCAAAATGTAAGTGCCAAGTGAAATTACTTTTTTTTTCCTTTCCTGACTTCTTCAGCTTCTCTGCTGAGTCTTGCTTTAAAAATTAAACTAAATTAAATCCCCATTCTGGGCTTCATTAAGAAGGATGTTCTGGGAGCCAAATATTTTAACCTTAGCTCAGCCCAAACTCTCAATTTCTGGAGTTCCTCCACCACCTCTGAATTTTAACATGCTTCTCTCCATGTTTTTGTTAGAGAACTACACACAGAGCCCTTCTGCATTTAATTACAAACAACTGCAAACAAACCCCGTCCATTTGGGTGAACAATTAACATGTTAAACATTCACACATCTCATGACGGAAATGTCATGATTTAATGATGGGATGGGGCAGAGATTTTTAAAAATAAGGGTGCCCTGAAGCATTGCTGGGCCTGGAGCAGTGCAGGGGTTCTACACTGAAACTGGGAACACTGGTAATACCTCCAGTGTGCAACTGGTATCCTGGGGTGGATGGAAATACCAGTGGCCTGGCTGGGGAGGTGAGCTGCAGCCCAGGCAGGTTCCAGGGAAGCCCTGCAACAGTCAGCAGGACTTCCCCAAAAAAAGGCATGAGGCTCTGGTGCCACACGTCTTTAGGTGGTGCCTGTTGGCAGGGAAAAGGCTTCTGCAGCCTACCCCTTCCAATGGGGAAATACCTGGAATGCCTGGAGGCCCATGGCCCTGTGCCACAAAGCTCACCTGAAACGGGTATCCAACCCACGTCTGCCAGATGTCGTAAAACCAGGGTTTCTGGAGAAGACACAGGATTCAGAGACTGCTCAGCTTGGCAACAATCATCACCTTAACTCAAAATCTTCACCACTTAAAACTTCCCTAAGTAGAGCAGGCTAAGAAGCTGTAATCTTGATAACTGTTCTCCCATAGTTTCTAAAGGGATCTTGCATCTCAGATTTATTATATTGTTCCCAGCTTTTTGGCTTCTTTTCAGGACACCTGAAACGTTGCAGTTCATCATTTCATCATCCAAAGCAGTGGGTGTGTGTTTTATTACTGCAATTACTCAAGACATGTTGCCACAGTGATTAAATTTGCTGTGTTTACCAGTCACTCACACCACTGGTTCATGATGATAAACAGTGTCTGGGGAGGAGAGCCAGATGAGCGTGGACACGCCGAGATCTGTTCCGCTGCTCAGGGGAAGCATTAATGACACTCCAGGCAGGGCTCACAGAGTTACAGCAGCACTCTCCCTGTTATTCCCAACTTCTGACTCAGCAGCAACACCTCAATAAATAGCTGTGACCCCCAAAAACGCTGCCAGAGAAAGTTTATGGCCTCCTCTGAGAAAAACAAGGCCATGCGATGCATTTGTAGGTGTTAACAAGGCATGCTGTAAAACCATCTGCGCGACTTCTTGAAACCTGCCTTAAAAACACTGATTACTCATAAATTCCTTTATCACAGAAGGTCAAAAGTTAATTTAAAAACTAAGTAAAAGAGCAGTGCATATTGCAGCCCCTCATCTAGACTACAGACACCAAAGATCTAAACCCACAGAGCCACTGAAACCACTGAGCCTTCAATGGGCTTCAAGAAAACTTAGAAATCAGTCCTTATTTTGTTAACAAGAGAGAATCAATCTTTCAAAAAGTTAACTTACATCATACAGAACTATAAATCCAACAATGGAGGAGGTCAGATAGAAAGAAAACCGCCAGCTGCAAAATTAAAATGAAAAAATAGGAACAAAGCATTATATTTTGTATAGATATTGTCCTGAGGAGAATTGCTCCAAATCATTGTATATTACACTCTTCACATAAATGTGGCCTCACACTCTGCATTAAGGGTTGTCACATATTAACTGTATCTGATTATTAATTTTTAAATACTTAAGGTTTGACTAATTACTAAGGTAGCAAATTCTTTTACATTATCACAACACAGATATTTTGATTGTGATGACAGCAGTAATTTTCCAGCCAGGCATGAACTGATCAAGAGAAAGATCACAGCAAGTGTAATAAATCCCCTAAAAATTAATGTTTGATAACACCAACCTTCCCCATTGCATCAATCCCCCTAAAATATTCACACTGGACTGGGAACACCTCCCAGTTCCCAGTCTGCAGAAGGTGTGAGCCATGTGTCCCTTACTTCCCAGCCTGATCAGACACTGAATGCTCTGTGCAGCAACAGGCATTTGTTCCAATCACTGGGCTCATTTCTCTTCATCCCTCTCAACACTGACTGTTGACCACAGGGGAACCTTATGAAACTTTAACAACTGCTGGATTAGTTTATGTCTTACTGCAGAGGTCTGAATTAACTATAAACTTCAATCTTTGACTAGGTGTGCCAGAATTTAGCCTGATCTAAGCTTTTTGTGGATTAAATGGATATCCAGCAAGGCAGATAAAACTTCCAGGTTTGCACCATTGATCTCCTATGTCAGCAAAGGGAAAAAGCTCCTGTGCATCTCAGTGAACTGCGTGGCTGTTTGCAGGTGTCAGAGCAGGATGCTGTAATTTGGAGGCAGCAATCTTGTAATGACTGTGGAGCCTGTGTGGGAGGTGTTGTCCCTAGAACTGGGTGTGGCTGGAATCTCAGCCCAAGCGTTCCCACTCCTACTTCTACAGGTGATGGAAAACTCCTTCCATTCCGCTCTTCCCCTTGGCAGGAACAAGCCTGACCTTTCCCTGAGCAGCTCTGAAAGATCAGTAGGAAATCACTGCAGGACTTCACTTGTAAACAAAGGTTGTGACCACAGGGACAGGCACATGGCCCAAAACCTGGGGAGAACTTGCTCCAGAACAAGAACTATCCCACAGGAGAGCAGCCTCCCATAAAACCTAAACTCACTGAAAAGGAGGAGAGAGCACTTCAAGAACACTATACTAATGGATTGAGAGATGTATAAAAAGAGATTGTGGTCTTTGGAAAACATTAAATAAGTGCCCTATGAGACAAGAGCCCCACATTAAGGCTGATATCCCAGGTGGAAGAATGAGATGTTCAAAGACTGAGACAGCATTTCATGAGAAAAGCAACAAACAAAAGACGTGGACATGGAATGGTGGAGGTGAGACAAGATAGTGTGTCTCATGCCTCTGAAAGAATTCAGGAAAGCAATTTTCAAGTTGCCACTTGATTCACAGGTGATAAACAACTGTTTTCCTTCTCAGCTTTAAAGCATCTTTCCTCAGGTGGTTTGAAAATAACACTGCAGAACACCCACAGTGTGGAAGAACTCAGAGGCACACAGCGGAATGTAGGAGAGCAAATGGAAGGGGAGATGGGAACCCACAAGAGTTAACCAAGAGATGCTGGAAAAAAACAACACTGTGGCATGGACAGACTTTACACAGGGGCTGGTGCTGCCCTCATGCCTCCTATATCACACAAGGGAGGTGTGGGTATGGCAGGACCAATCCCATGTTGATTGTAAAATGCCAGGGGTTTTCTGAATCAGACCCAAAGCACAGAGCACCTACAAGACCATGTCATTAGACACCAGACCCTACAAACATATATTGAGCACATGTGGCAAAAACAGTGCTTCAGATGAACCCACTGCACTGCCAGACTGCCAGAGAATGACCTCATTGTGGATTTAGCAAAGCTTCTTTATGAATTTGGTGGGAAAAAAAGTAAAACTCATCCAAATTCACCATATTTTACCCAAGTGCCTTTTAAACTCTGAACCTGGCCACCAGAGAGAGCTCTGAACAACAGCTATCCAAAAGGATTTTCTGGTTTACCTTCAGGAAACTTTTCTCTTGAACTGAATGTAACAACAAAGAACTTACTAGGGAAGTTAAAGGCTGGTAAGACTTACAAGGTAGGGAAGGTTTCGTGCAAAGGGCTTTCCAAACCCCAGTGTTGCTTAACTGGGAGCACTAATAACTTAAGTATGGTTTAGATCTGGCTCATCAGATTTTCCTTACAATTGAGAAAAATGATCCTGGAGATTGCAGGCTTTGAAAAAATTTCATAATGCTCGTAACACTGACTAGTAGCATGGAATAATTCAGTTCCTTTTGCCTAGAGAATTATATTCAATTACATTCACTGACAAAGAGCAGAGCAGGGTTCACAAAATTGCACAAGAGAAACCTGTTTGCTTCATTCTCACTCAAGCTGCCAAGCAAGTCTGAATCTCAGTCCCTTGCTGTGTGTTACTAGAGACATACATCCGCTGGTCTTTTAGCTATAGCAGGAAATCTTATAGTCACTTGTGAAACAGTTAATTGATCCATAAAACAACAGCAGAAATAAACCATGGAGGTCAGCTTGCCAGGAGAGTTTATTCAACTCAGACTTCAGGGAGACACACCTCTGTCTATCAACTGGATTTATGTACAACAGAGAATATCTCCAACTCATCATGACACTGATTCACACTGACAATAATCTTGATCAAGTACTCAACTTTGAGCTCTGTAGCTGTACTTTTAACCCTCACTCCTTAAGATAATCCACAGTAACAGAGGTTAAATATTATAATGAGGTGAATTTTTGCCAATGTAATTACAACTTGTCAAAATCCAAATACACAAAGCATTTGGAAAGTGCCTTACGCTGGTACAGTTAATGTCAGTATCCAAAAGGGATGAGCTACATGAGTAAAGCCAGGCCCATTTAGGGATTTGCAGTTTGTAGGAGATTTTGGACCACACTTTAAATAATTAAGTGTTTAGGTATGAGGAAGTTCTCACACATATTTGAAAAATTATATGCAGGAATTTTGAAACTTCTTACATATTCATTACTATCAGTCAAAGCTGCTCACTGGCCCATTCTCATCAGCATGTCTGAGCTCCTGTTTCACACAGTGTCCCAGGATCAAGCTGTGACACCTGTCATTTATTTAGGATGCCACAATTCCTGCTCCTGAACCGACTTCAGTGCACATGATACCATCCCAAAATAACAGCATGGGTACATACATCAAACCAGAGTAATCATTTTTGCTCCCCTGTGATTACTGGCAGACAGGAAAATATTTTCCTATTCTCTGCATGTTTTCACCAAGCACTTTGTAGCAGAAGCCTACAAATAAAACCATTATTCCATAAAGAAGAGAACTGTGAAATATTTTTTAAGATTTTTTTTCCCAGTAGAAACACTTTACCTGATCTTTTAATCACCCTTGGAGAAATTCTACTTGAACCTTCCACTTTGTTGCACTCACAAAGCAAAGCCCTCATCAGGCAGATCCAGCTTTCTGGAAGCAAATCCCCCTTTAAAAGGCACCTGAGGAAGCCCATAATTTTTTCCAAAACAGTAAAGCACATAATGACTGAGAGCATTATCTTTTCTTACAAAGCTTCCTGGAATTTCCGAAGGACTGTTGGGATCTCAAGGTTCCTCCGTCTCCTAAACCACTTCTCCACCAAATGCACAGTACAGTTGCATTTCTTGGCAAGGCCTTGAATCTCTGACTGCAAAAAAGTGCAACAGTGTTAGCAGCAAGAGACACTCCAATGTCACCTTCATTTATTTCATAATTAACAGAGCAGCTTCCCACTGTTGCAAGATATTAACTTAAAAATATTACCAATGTTAGGAATGTATGGGAGCAATTTTTGAGTACAGAAACCCTGGATTTTTACTTGTATAAATATTTTAGTTACATAAATAAAGCAGGCATGAACTGAACAAATCCACAAACTGTGCTATTATCTTTTTGGTGGCTCCTGAGAGAGATTCAACTTTTAATGCTAAGCAAGTGGTTGGGCTGGAGGGGAAGTGTCATGTATGAACACATGTGGACACTGTATCTAATATTACCTAATTGTAAATAATTGTTTGATCATATTTAAATGAGTCTCACAGATGAGATGTGGCCTGGAATTAAGGTGGCCTGAGCTCTGTTCTCAAATCAATGCACTTCCACAGTGCAGAGTAAGTCAATGTATCTTTACTGAGCAGGATCCAGACTGCCTCCTTCAACACCTAAAATAAATTGGAGGTAGAGCACAGCCTACAATTGCATATAGCCATGGGAGTGCAACACTCAGGTGTCTCTGCACCCCATGTGCTGAGGAGGGAGAGCAGCCCTGCTGAGCAGCCAGGCCAGCACGTGCTGAGCACGAGGCAGTGAGACTCCTGCACTTCAGGATGCTCAGTGCCCCATGTGCATCCCAAAGCGTGGAAGGTGTGGGATGACCTCCCCAGGGGCTGCCACAGGAGCAGAGAGAGTGTTTGACTCATCCCTGGGAAAATTCTTTCCTCCCAGGGCCAGTATGCAAATAGTGGGTGACAGCAGAAGTGCCTCCACCGAGGTGAGTCCAGTTCAGTTACTGTTCTACCCTCAGGGAAACCTCTGGAATGTGAGAAATGGCACCTCAGCTGCTGGGGAAGGCAGGAGTGCCAACAGCTTCTGTGTTCAGCCCATCCTGCTGGCTGAGCTTGCTTCCCCACTTGCCATGCAGGAATATTGGCTTATTTTGACAGACAGCAGAGCCCAGATAGCCTCAGTTGCCAGCCAGGCCTCTACAGGCTTTCCCAGGGACACTGGTCCCCAAGCTGGACACCTAAGGGAGGCAGCCTGAATCCTTCCCATGCACATGATGAGTATAAAAATGCTGTGCTTCCTTTCAGAGATCAATTTTACTCATGTAGAAGGAAGGTACGAAACAGAGACTGGGATACTTGCCCAGATAGAGAAGAGCTCACAAATTGGTGTGAACACCAATACATCTATTCCTGATGGTATCAGGCAAAAGATACAATTAGAGAATAGCAGACTTAGGATGGAATACAAAATTCACATATCACTAATTATCAAAATCCCTTATTACTAGAAAGCACGGGTTTTTTCCAGATCAACGTAGGAACAGTGCAATTGTTTGGGAACTGGAGTCAAGTAAGTGAACTTTCTGAGGCAGCACTCACTGCAAAATGCCTGTTTCCCAACAACAATGCAGTGCCCTTATTTTTGGAGTTGACAAGCATTGGCTATTCTTTTATTTTCAAAACAAAGAGCAAGGTATTAGAAGGGCTGTTTTCCTTTCTCATATAAGCCAGGATTAAGTATGCAGCAATAGAATAGACAGAAAAGCTTCCATGCCAGTGTTCCAGTATTATTGCTTGCAATAAATATGGTACCACTTTCCAGCAAAAGATGTCAGCTGATGTTTTCTCCAGGCAGAATGAGTTAAAGATGGAACACTGATCTTCCCTGGAAACATTACTAACAGTCAAACCTAGAGCAGCGTGCCAGAAAATTAAACATCTTAAACGTATTTTCTGTTTCGGATGCCATAAAACCTTGTCAGCAGAACTGCAACAAAACCCCAAATAAATTAAATCATCTGTCAATCAGCTGGAACTTATCCCATGATGTCATTGCTGATAGCTGATTGAAACAGTACGAGTGGGATTTTCCAAAAGCAAAACTAGTTTAAAAGAACCAGAATCCTTACTTGGGATGGATGTCTTGAGCACTCCCGGAAATAACTCTCTAAAACAGGATTAGGCTGTGGCTTCACACGTCTTACATTCTTTATACCCAAGGCTTTTGCCAGAGGTATAGCAACATATCTGAAAAGACACACCATGAAAGACTTTAGAGCTACAACAGTTGTAAGACCTCGGTTGTTTCATGCCAAGATATGAAGAAAATAAATCTGATGCAATTTCATCTGCCATAGGATATGCCAGTGGACTGTGAGAGAAAGGGATCTCCCTCTAGCTAATCCCAAGAGGGAACCACAGCTTATCAGCAGTTATACAACAGAGCAGACTCAAGGATTCCAGTGTGTAGCCATGAAATTCTACACAACTAAAGGAAAGATCCTGACTTTTGCGTCCTTCTGTGTTCTTCAGAGGCACGTTGGAGTTAAGCAACAATTACGGGAGAGCGAAATGAGAACTGATGCTCTCTCCACGTGAGCTCAAACATTACTGGGCTACTTTCTCCTGGTGGCAGAGTCCCCTGGCACTTGGCTTCACTGGGTCACCCCTGCCAATGCCAGATCTGGCCTGTGGCATACAGCCATTCCCTGAGAATGAAGGCTTCTCTTTCTCTTGATTTCCAATCGAGTGCGCCAACGGCTTCACCCTTCCACTTCACCCTTCTCAGCAAGCCCCCTCAGTCCTGCTGATATCAGCATTGATTCCTCATTACTCATGGCAGTGGTCAGTTTTCCTCGGATTCCCTGCAGCCAGATGTGTGGGCTAATTATCCACATCAGCCCTTTCCAACAGCAGTGCAGTGAGACACACTTGGGCAAGCTTTTACTCAGGAGACACTGGGAATGGTTATAAACATATGATCTGAATTACTTTTGATTTCCAACATGAATGATCTTATCTGCTTCTGTTTTAAGTCTGTCCAACTTACGACATTCCAAATTTCCTCATTCTATCCTGAAATAATTATAAAAACCTACTAACCACGTTCTTTAGAGAAAAAAAAATTTAAAAAAAGGAAAGACACACAAAAAAGGCACAAATAAATAGGTCAAAGCACTGCAAATCTTAACATAATTGTAGCTTTCTCCTATGGAGTCAACTTCTTCCTGTCCCCTAAGATTCCAGCTGCAGAAGCAATCCGTCTTCCAGTGCCAAAGTGAGGGGAAAAAAAGGGAATCAGCTTTACTAGATCTGCATAAAATGTTCACACGAAACTCTGAGATCCCTCCAGCCCGCTTAGCTTGGCCACAGATGGACACCTGGGATCCATCAGCCTCACACAAATGTTCTGGTGCAGGACCAAACGAGAGGAAAGGTTTGGTTGGGAGGACAAATACCTCAACCCTCCTACCAAAGGAGAAAAATGGTTTAAAATTAACTGTACCTCTAGCAATAGGAGACAATTAGAGGTATCTAAATGCTGTGCTAGAGAACCTAGATGGAAATATTTTCCTTCTAGATTGGACCACAGCCACATATTCCCAATAGCGAAAACATTGCCCGATTTTTCACCTGCCATAGCATCTGTACAAGATCTTTCCAGTAAACCACCAACCAATCCTCCTTTATAAAATGTAAGAACGTTAATGTAAAGATATCTTATTTTGAGCATTGAAGAGGATGAACATTAGCAGCAAACTGCATTTCTGTTTCTTACCTTTCACTGAAGAATCGGATGATCAGCAATACAAAAGCATAGGGTATTGTGGCATATAACTGATGTGGTTTTGGAAACACAAGTCCATCACGGTCTACAAAATCTGCCCACGTGCAATTGATTGGCATCCAGATATTCTCCCACCAGAACCAGCTGTTGAGTGTCTTTAATATGTAGGCCATGCTACAGAAATAAAGAGGTAATTAAATTTATTCTTGATGTATTAAGAAGAAAATGCATGAAATAAAACATATTGAGCCTTGTTGTGTAGAGCCAGTGAAGACAGTTCCCTCAGGGAAAAAAAAAGAATCATAGAGGAAGTTGAAACCCTGTTGGTTTAGAGCACATAGGTGGGATTATAACCCAGCAGAAGATAAAATAATAGAGGTAAATTTTGAGCTGGTATAAAGAAATGCAGGGCCTCTGAAATCTGCAGAGGGGAGGTAATCTGTTCTCTCAGTCACTCACATTGTGCTGCTTAGTACCTGTTCAAATCTTTGGCAATACTCATTTATAATCAATCATATCAATACTAATGAGAACTCATCTTCCCTAGGCTGCCTTCACAAATTAAATGTAAGTAGGTTAAGAGTGGAAGAGAAATGAGAAAGTCCAGGGGGTAACTCAATTCCATAATAATGAGGACATGTTGCTGTTGAATTACTGCTGCTAAATATGCTAATGCCACTATATCCTGAATTTGCAGACACCTGTGCATAGGAACAAGTAGAAAAAATACAATACATAGCAAACTCTTTCTGGGAGGAAATACTATGGTTTAACCGTGATCAAACTCCAGATCAGAACAAAATGTTTAAAATCAGTTCTGGAAGGAAAAAAATTCACTTCAACTAAAATATTTCATTCTTGTAAAAGGATGATTTTTAGCCTTTTCATTCTACATTGTATAATTAGAAATTTCTATTCTCACTCATTTCATTGGAAGGACTTCATAGTACACACATGTCATATATCCCATAAAAATATCCTAACATGGAAGAAAAATATCAGCTACTGTGTTTTTTCCATAGGGTTGAAATACGTAACTTTTCTATAATTTCAAGGAATAATAAATTTAACTTATTTTTTTCTATACTAAAATGTTCTGTACACCAGGAAAAAAACCCAAATCAACAAACCCAAAACATGAGGAAATAACTGATTTAATAGAAACAGTTTTGATGAGGAAACAGTTGAGCTGGGAGGATTTCAAGCAAGTCCCCTCCATCATTAGGTATCCCATCAGCAATATAACAATAGAAATATAAATGTACAGCATCAGGTGATAAGATCAAATTGTTCTGAGGTCAGACAGTAGTTCAGACATTTTCATGTTCCTCCACATCTGAGCAGGGGCCACAGGACTTTAGGTCTCCCTGAAGTTGGAGCTGGGCCAGGACATTGTGCTCAGTGCTCACACCAACATTCCGGATCCAGAATGGATCCCACTGTAATCAAGAGCCAAACAAACCATTGCTGATCCACATGGGGCTGTTTCCACTAAGCTGAAGCCTTGCAGCAGGTCTGTGAAACAGTGGCCTGTACCCATCAAAGAGAGGTG
Source organism: Serilophus lunatus (assembly GCA_013399895.1). NCBI lineage: Eukaryota > Metazoa > Chordata > Aves > Passeriformes > Eurylaimidae > Serilophus > Serilophus lunatus. The sequence goes on along the minus strand of VXBA01004859.1, from coordinate 1,465,011 downwards.
GGTTAAATGGATCCATTCACTGGCCAAGCACAGTAGTCAGAATTGAACTATTAATAACCAGCCATTTAATCTTTTTAAATGCCAAAAGGGGACAGTAAAAACCCTGCAAATGAATCACGTGTGTATAAGCAAATGCAAAATTAAAGGAGGGAGAAATCACAATCGTTCCTGCACCGAGACTTTATATGCCAAGTTTCAGCCTAGAGCAATGTTTTACTGCTGAATTATAAACTCCTGGAAGTGGGGATTTAAACTGGGGCTGCTCACAGGCGCCATCAGAATGAAGCAGGGCTTTGAAACATGACGTTTTGGGTCAGACAGAAAGGCTTGCAGACAAACTGCCCTGGGAGACCAAGGGAGAGACTCATTACACAGCTCCACTTCCTAATGTATCTATATTTTTTAACTAGACTGTGCACTGCAAACTACCATAAACTGTCATAAAAATAAGCCAGCCTGTTAGAGCACAGTGGAAGGAGCACTCCCAGTTGGATTGTGGTGAGATGGGTTGGGACTGAACACGCACCCAAAACTTTTAAACCCTAGGAAAACCCAGCAGTGCATATTTTCGTGTTGGATTCCTGGGATCTTGTTAGTTCATGTGTTCCTTCCACACACAGATGCCTCATCATGTGATTACCTCTTCACTAGTTAATAAAACACTATTAAACTAAGATCATAAGCACATGCTTAATCTTAAATTTTAAGGGAATTCTGGGATTTGAGGTCTGCTCCAGAGTTCACAGATCTCAGGAGAAATCCTTCCTCACAAACACCAAATGACTCATTGAAAGGTGAGTTCTCTGAAACTCTTCCTTCTGAAATCCCTGTATTTGTACCAGGCCTTGCCTGGCACACAGTGGGTTAGACCATCCATGATGAACATTGTCCAAGTAATTCTTAGAAAACTGTTGATGAGATTCCAAATCTGTCTGCAGCCTATTCTTAAGTTTTATTACCCTTAAATTAGATGTTTCCACTGCAGCAAATCAGGCCATTCCCCAGGAAATCTCAAAGATTTCCATCTCCATAATAGCAGCTGTAGTTGGGCTGCTTTCCTGTCTCTCTTCATCCTGAGCTCTCCTCATGAGGTACCTGGAACACCTGGAAGGTGAGGAGAACCAGTGGGCAGCACTGCCCTGAGCAGGAGCCAGGCAGCTGCCAGGGCTGGGATCAGGTTGTAGATACTGGATATCAAAAGCAGCTCATCCTTTTAGCCTTCACAATCTGCCACAAGTTGTTCTTCTCTCCTGCAAAAGCTGCTTCCAAAGAACAGGCAGTGGATGCAAAGGCCCAGCTTGACTTGATTTAGGACCAGCTCTAAGGAGAAACTTTAAAGCCTATTCAGCCTGAACCTCCTATTGCTGATGCTGAGCTGGTGCCTTAGTTTGTAGCAGCACCAAGCAAGCAGGATTAAGAAATGACAACAGTCAGTGACTCACATTCTGCCCAGCCTAGAATGAAAAAAACTCTGCCTCTTCCCAGATCTCTGTCCATACACCAGCACTGCCAGTGGCATTTTCACTGACAAACTGCTGCTCTAGAAAGGATTAAAAACCAGTCAAACAGTGAAATAAAGACATTTTAGAAAACTCAAGTTCCTGCATATCAGGCATTAAAAACTCCAAGTAATCTAATCACCTCCTTGCTACAGAAGGATCTCCTCTGTAGCCTAATCTAATTTTAAATGGGTTAGTGCAAAACAGGAAAATCAGGAATGATGACTTCAGGAACTCCATCCTTTATAATTAAAGGAAAGCCTACACAGTTGGGAAGTACCAATATGAAGTTTCTTTCAAAGCTCTGTTTCTTGAATCTTTGATATACTGGATAAAAGAACACAAAAACCTGATTTTTAATACCATTAGACAAAAAAAAAAAAAAAAGGGCTTATTTTGGCTTAACAAAAGCTATGTGGCTGCAGTTTGAACAGCAAATTCAGAAGCTGCTTTGAAGTGGAATTTCTGGGTGCTGCAGTCTGAGGAACTAATAAAAAGAAACAGAGCCAAAGCTTTGATCCTACCCTCTGCACAAAAGTTCTTGCTTGCAAAAACTGAATTTCCAAAGTCAAGACTAAGAGAAGGTGGCATCCAGGTCTGCAGGATGTGTTAGGAGGATTTCCTGTCCTTATTTACTGAATAAATTGGCAAACACAATGGATCAGCAACACAAACGTGCAAGGGAGAGAAAACTTATTTTTTTCTAAGCATCTTATTAAGTCTTCTCAGGGTGGCCCCAGAGGTGTAACAGGGAAAGAATGTAATCAGCAAAGAGCAAGAATAATTCTCCTATTCCTCTCATAATTTTGCAGAACTGGTAAAGCTGGTGCAGTGAGTGTTGGGAAAAATCAAATCTCTCAAATATCAAGAGATAACAAGGCTGTTCCAGGCTGTTAATCATCAACATTAAACAAAAGTGGTTTAAAACAGTAAATAAAGATCAGATCCATCATACCATGACTTTGTTTTCGGTTTTGCTTGAGACTCAGCAACATATCCAAGAGTAAACACACAAGTTTCAGCAGAGATTTGTGTTCTGCTACAGACAGCACGTTGTGTGAAGAATTCCAACCAAGATCAGCACCACAAAACAGGAGAACCAATATGGGTCCTGTATGTTAAGCTGTGGGTTGTGGAGGAAAGAACTGAAGGATGTTGGATTGATGCTGCCATCTCTTTGCATCTTGTTTGTCCAGATGTGAAAACGTGATTCCAGTTGAATCCTGCAAAACCTGAGCCTGGCACCTTACCCAGTCCACACATCCCCCCCAGTGGCAGCAGGGAATAAAGGGGCTGTTGGACTCAGGTTCTTACGATGAAACACTGAAATGCTCCCCACATAAACCAGCTGAATTAAGGTTGCTGTGAGACCTTTAACTTCACATTTACTCCCTTGCTTGCACAAATCTCAACTGTAAACAGTTTAAGTGCCTTGTTATAAGGCAATTACAGCATTTTACTTCTTTTACTGTTCCTTCACATTATGTTGTAACTTGGGTACTACATTGAGCAGGCTAGAACTGCACTTTGAATAAATCTCAATTAAGGTGGCAAGTCAGTTTTATATTTTCCCCTGTTCTCTGAGGGGGGAGAGAGAGGAAATAAAAAAAAGAAAGAAAAAGAACCAGACTTCTTTGAAATAACTCCTTTTCTGGGTGAAAGTTACCACCCTCTCTCTACTTAAAGGTAAATCATTTTTGAGCAGCTAAAATGGTTTTAGCTGATGGCAGGCTGCTGAAGAAAGTGAAATACAGTTCTCTCACTGTACAGTTACAGTGCAAACTATGTCCACTCTTAAGCTTTAAGAAGCCATAGTATGGATGGAGTGGAAGAAAGAGCTATGAAATAACTCTGATATCTGCAATAATTCTGAGATAAAAAAATAGTTATTGGGAAAAGCCCAACCTCTATCCAAACCACAAATTCTTAATAAATGCTTAATTTGTAAAACGTTCGAACAAATCTAAAGGAACCACACTTGTTATTTCAAGAATTTAACAATATTTGCCATAAGGTAAGGAAAAATCTTTTAAATGGTGACACTTTTCTTCAAATTATTACTACTGGGGAAAGATGCAAAAAAGATTTTTTTTTGTAGCTTACCAATATTTTATTTGAAATAACTGAAGTCTAGCCTTAAGTTCTGTTACATAATGGAGATTTTACTGAAGATTGAGCCTTTGTGGTCACTGAAGGGCAGAGAAGAATTCAGCAGCACATGGGTACAGAGTGGTGAGGGCAAACACATTATTAAAAGTACAGAATCACCACAAAAAATGTGAAGACAGTGGCATAGTGAGGAACTACAGAGAGAGGACCTGTTGGCTTCTGCACCTTCAGCAGAGGATTCGAGGTTCTAAATTAGCCCTTGGAAGGCAGCAAAGGACCAGGGCTGGTGCATATGTGCTCTGGAAAAGACTTATTTGCAGCTTCCTGAAAGTCTTCAACAATGATGTGCACACAGGGGCTCACAGCAGAACGCTGATGGTTTCCACACCCCCTAAACCAGCAGTGCTGCGCTCCACTGCTCCCAGCTCTCCTGGTTATCCCCTCTTCTGCAGCTTAACCTGCCCAGACATTCCCCACCCATAAACTCAGCTGGAGGAGGAGTCAGAACGGAACTGGTCTTTCGTTGTTTCAGCCACCCTGACATCCTTTTCATGTTCTAACAAATGCAGGAGAGATCATAAATACACGCCAGTACAGCCTCTTCAGCAGCAGTGGCACTCCAGGTGAAGGGCTGAGCTAGGAAAGTAGTGAAAAAAGAGATACACATTGCAAAAATAAGAGGAAAACATGATTGGGTTTCTTCCATCTGAATGTTGTAGCTTGACTGTGAAATAAACCTTTCTGGCAGCTTGTTTAAATGTGTTTTTTTTAGCACTTAGCTTCTTCAGAGCCTCAACAGGTAAGTCTTATAAAAAACCCTCTCTGTTAAACTCAATTTCTTAAAGGACATTTTTTTTTCCTTAGCATTTTACAGAACAAAATTAGAACTAGCTTTTTCAAGCAACTTAAATTCGAAGTTTTTTCTTTTATATTTTCACATCTATATCATTAGTTAACATTCTTTCCTGTTAATAAGTGTTCCTCCTTCCCAGTTCAGAAAGCACTCTTGCAAGCACTTAACAGGATAATGACACAAGAAAGTAGAAAAGCAAAGCTACTAATGTAATCTGAACTACTTTTTTTTTTTTTTTTTTTAAAAGTAAAAAGCAGCTCTCACAGGTTGGAATACTTAGTGGCAACATACAAATCTCATTAACGCCATTCCATTCTTTATCTGAAGACTATCAAAGAGATACTCTAATAAACAGTGTTCAGATACCAGCACATGCTGACAATTCAGAGCAGAGTCTGATGTAAGGAGGGAAAATCCCAACCCAGCAAAACCTACCAGGACAGGAAAAAGAAAGGAAAAGGAATTCCTACCTTTATGATGTTGCAGCCAGAGACCATAAGCACATTAGCAGGGCAGAGGCATCACACTCACTGCTCTGACCGAGGTAAACACGCCCTACTTCCAGAACCCTTCCAAATTCTTCCGAGACCCACCCAGCAAAGCTGCGCTTCAAGATTTCTGACTGAAGGCAATTCCTGATGTCAGACACATCCACTCCGTGAAATTCAGGAGTAGTAACGCCGAGTGCCTTCCCTTCTGCTCCTTTCAGCACAGGAGATGAAGAAATGTTTGAAGTCACGTGGCATTCTGTGGCAGGATGAGAATTTGTCTCACCTTGTGTTGCTCCACGCACGCATCGGATGCGGCTCCTGCTGATGGTGCAGGAAACTCCACACGCATCCCTTCACTCTGACAGGGTTCAGGTGCACTATTGGGTGAAGTGGGGGAGGGTTTAAAGAAAGTTAGAGGTCGGTTTCTGCTCCTATTGACCAGTCTCACTTGTTTTACAAGTGTTCCAGTTCCTCAGAAGACACAAAATGGAATTTCTAAAGCAGAGGGAAGCACACACTGAGTGTGTTTGAACTGAGCTGCCACATAAACATTTCAGTTTTACTTAAACCTATGTGATTTTTTAATTCTTTTTTAATTCCATGACTAAGGAATCAGGCTGAAAGTCATTCCTCAGCAGTTCTCACCAATTTCAAATAACAGCTTTCAGGAGTGTTGGCATTACTTTGCATTTTGGTGGGCAGGACAGATTAATATTGGTGGAAAGGGAGAAGAGAACCTCTTATTAGCCCTTTCTTTCTGCTCACAGTCAGCAAACAGCAAGTCATGAAATGGGAGCACAAGAACGGAGGCAACATGAAACAGTAACTGAAAACACCCCCGGCCTTCACTGGTTTGGGGCTCCAAGAGTTCCTAAACCTCAGCTGGTGTCTATGAAATAACACTGGAGAGGTTCCCCCCCTGTATGGCTTCACTTCCACAACTCTTTTTGAGCATATTGAAACTTCAATTTAATCTACAAGCCTGCAATGGAAGATGTGACACAGGCAGCATTTGGAGACTGCTCATTTATTTCCCCCAGAGAAAAGTGTGGGTTTGCTCATATATCTTTTGTTTTTTTCTTCTTTTAGGTATTATTTCCTGCAGCTATTGGAAGTCTTTGGTCCTTCCATAAAAGTGGGAGTGGTATTCAACAATCTACTGCACCAGAGAAGCAGTAAACGTGAAGGATTATTTCAGAAAGCATTATGGCTTTGCTGTTGCTTTAAAGGATCTCCACACTTTCCCACATCTGAACAAACCACTGCTGTGAACCAAGCAGATTTAGGAACACTCTGCCAATTAGGAAAGCCTAGAGCAAGCTGATTCATATATCACTTGGCTAATACTGTGCCAGTAATGGCAATTGGCAGCAACACCTTTCTTGTGCCTAAATCCACAATTTCTTCACTGTTACAGTAAATTGCAAAAAAAAAAATTTGTTTGACTGGAGCAAACGTGGGGCTGCTAGAGAAAAAACAAAAGGAAAACGTGGGTTTGCATCCTTTTAGAGAAGCATTTGTTGAGTAGCACTTACCACTATGTAGAACACTATTACAAGATTAAAGCTATCACATAGTAAATGCCAAGCTAACCCTACCCTCTTGATCAAAGTGCCCACTGACCTTGCAATTATCACTGCATTTTCATAGAGCTCATACTTCACGTACCTTAAATTTGAATGTTGAAAAAAATTTTAAAAAGCCTTAGTAAGTACATCTGAGAAAAAGTTTTACTACTTTTTTCTTGCAGCATAACATCTACTCAGTTATTAGACAATTAACTATAAATATAATAACTAAATATTATCAGATAATGGAGGATTTGTTTCACTCAAATTCTACCTATCACTATGTAAATATGTAAGGTCTCAATAAATAAAGTAGTATTAAAAAATAAGAAAAATTCACCTCCTTGTCTTCCAGCCAGTTAAATTCATATAATAAATTACAGTAAATCCACACATTGCGTGTGAGCTCTCACCTGAGCTTCCAAGCATTTACATAAGAGAGTTTATAGTATTAGTTAATTTTCTCAGTAGAGAAAACCCTCTTGACAAACCTTTGAAACAGTATTAGATCTTAAACTTTTAGAAACAGAGATGTTGTGTGTGGTGGCACCTGCAGGAGGAAGAAAAAAAAAACCCAAACAAAACCAACCCCTAAACCCCTAAGGGTTTCTTTTATTCTCCTTCATACAAAAAACCCTCTGGAATTAATCTGGGGAACCAAAAGTAAATGTTTTAAATATACTGCCTATAAGTACCTAACCATTTTTTCCAACTGATTATCCCATGGCAGACATATGATTTACTAAAATCTCATATGTTATATGTGGAGAAAAAGTAGGAATCAATTTGATACAATACTGATCATTTGGACTCTTAATTCTCTTTTCACCACCAGTGAAACCCATCTGCTTGCCATCAGGCATTCCTTCAAGATTAAAGTAAAAACCCTTGACATTTCTATGCTTTCTACCCCCCAAGAATCAACAAATACCTGAAAATGAACCATCGCAAGTCACGTGTTCAAGGACATCAATATCACAACTCAAAGCCTTGCAATCTCTAATTTAAAGCCAAGCTCCACTTCACAGGAATTCATACCTTCTAATACACCAACTTTGCCCTTCGTAAAAGGGATGAAAAATTCTATTTACTACCTCTCTTTTTCCTGAAGACCTTTCTTAATAGTATGACCTGATTCATAATCTGTAACCTTACAGGGAGAGGCTTGTTACTAATTAATTAGTAATGCCATCTGTCATAATTGAAGACTAGATACCTGATTTTAAGCACAACAAGCATTAAGGGAATACATAAACATCATCCATGAATACTATTGCAGGACTAAATCAGGAAAAGACACAATTTGAACACACAGGCTGAAATCTTCAAAAATCTTCTGAAACTATTGTTTCAGAACTTGGTTCCCATGAATTTTAGTCTGAATTAGAGAACTCAGTATTTTGACAATCTGTGCTTTACTAATAAGAAAGAAGATGACAATTGGATAAAGAGAGGATATCAGTAGCAATACTGGAAGGATAAAGGAAGTGAAGGAACACTAACACTCCACTGCTGATCCAAGCCGTCATAGGCTTTGGATATGCCTCAGGAAAAAACATTGACATTATCTGAGGACTATCTTCTAACCAATTTCCCTCACACACTCAACAATTGAGGGACGGGAATCCCACAATTATGCTCTCTCTTTCAGGTTACAAATTCTCGGCTGTATTTCATTTAAATACTGAACACAGGGTATCAATAAGCCTCCCTTATAGGAATCGGGAATCTTCTCATGGCCAGGGGCACAGAGATGCTACATGTGGTTTGGTTGGCATTCCTTATGCAAACAATAGTCTGTTTTATCTTTAAATTATCCTTGGTGAAAAGGGTTTTTTCTTGGCCTTCAATTTAGCATCAACTTGTCAAATCCCCCCTTTGCAGTGACCAGAAATGCCAAAGCAGCTGCATCTCTATAGAAGGTACTTGCCCTAAGTTTGTTCCAACACATTTGAAAAGGTAGATTTAGCAGCAAGAGTAACTTTGGGTGCTCACAAAGCAAGAACAAGTGGATCTAAGGATTTCACCCTTTCCACCTGAGATAACAGCACTGCTAATTCACCCCAGTAACTCCCATGTGCTGTCACTATCTTAAGATGCAGGAGACTAATAAACACAATCCTCTGGCTACTGCACTTAGAGATTTAACAATTAATCCAATCAATTCAGAGAGTTTCATAACTCATTTCCAACAGTCCAAATAACATGGGATTAAAAAAAGATGCCTTGTTGATCCTTGGAGCTGGAAGCACTGGTTTAACAACTGTATGAAAATAAACCTCAACAATTTGTAACACTTGCAGGTAAGACAATGCTGCAAACACTTGATTACATTACTAGGAGACTCTTGGAGCATCAATCTTCATCCACCCACAGAGAACACAAAACATAAGTGTTTTCTTGATAGAACTGGGAGGCAATTCCTTTGATGCTTCCCACTCAGCAACTCCCACCTGTGCATCAGCTCCTGACAGTTACAGGAAACACTTGGCATCATGCTGGTCAGGAATTTTAACTGAGGTGAAGAAACACTCCTTTAGAGGGACCAATGTCCTGTTAAAGGTGATGTTTATCTCCTTGAGGAGATAAATAATTTAAATAAAATTGGCTGAGTTTTACATTTGCTGTCAAATGGATCTTCACTCAGCAGCTACAGTGGTGTCAGCAAGAAGAGAACACTGTTTCACATAAGATTTTCTTGAAGAATATGAATGCTATCAAGGAAGCCAAGTACTGGAGGTAAGTTTCCAGAAAGCATTAGATTCTCTTTCAGTTAAATCCCTACGTAAAAGAGCCATGAAATGTGTGTAGTGATGTAGTTACTGAGAAACCCATTTGAAGGTTATATTTGAAGACAAATCCAGCAAGCAAAAAAAGGAGGATACAGGATTTTGTCTTTAACAACAAATCTTTTTTAATGAATATACACTTCAAATTATTATTCAATTTTTTTTAATGTAGCTGTTACTTCTCTCAAATTAGCTACAGGCATTTGTAACTTCTTTGAAGCTCCACAGAAAATGCTCAGTGTGGTTTCCCTAGAACCAGGATGAGATGGGGCAGATCCTTGGGCAATTCCCAGGGAGCAGCTACAGCTCCTGACAAAATTTCAGGTTATGTACAGGCAAACCTTCCCTACAAACATTAAGGAGGCCAACAGTCAGCAGTGCTCACTTTTGAGGTTGTCTGTGCTACTTTTTCAAGTGTTTCACTTTTTTTCAGGGCACTGCGGACTGACAAAACTCATGTGTTCCAGTACAGGAAAGTAGGAACCAGAAATAACTAAAGATGTTATAATTGTCCATGCAAGAGTTCTACCACAAAATGTATTGTTGTATTCCTTCCATTGTGCTGGATACCAGCATCAAGCCAGCTCATCTATTAAAAAGCGTGTCTGACATTTAACAGCAATAAATTCATTTACACAACATTTAAAGAGACAATGACTCAAAAAAGCTTAAATCCTTGAGATGTTTCTCCACCAAGTCCTGCTGCTGAGCTGGTGACAGTAAAAGGCTGCCTGCCACCCATTCTGACACTACTGGCTTCTAACAAGATTTCAGAGTGAACCAGGTGGCCTAAAGAGTTGAACAAAATACAAAAAAGAATTTACAAACTCATCTGGACAACTCTAAGGGAAAACACACAGAAGCAACATGGTAATGACCACAGTATTTTCACTCCTACTGACACTGACAGGCTGTGATAAATCCCTGATACTGACTTCAGGCACCATCCCAGGCTGACTTTGGAAGAACTACAAACAAAGCTTATCCTGCAGTGATAAACCAAACAAGCTTATGCCCAGCATTGCAAAGGTATTGTAAGAATAGAAATTCCCAAGGTTTGTTTTTATTCTTGTATTACAGGACTAAAACTTGTCTTAAAACTAGAATGGAAAGCAGTCATAAAAACATTGGAGAAAATCCAGTTTGAAGAACCACAGCCTGGGTTCTGCTGTAACTGCTATCAAGCTTTACAAATATTCATGTTCAAAAATATTCCTTTTAAAAAGCACATCCTGTAAGCAACTTCTAGTGCTAACTGCTTATCTCACTAAAGCATAATTTATTCTTTTGATGTTGAAGGTAAACTCCTCAAAATAATTGCCTGAGTAGAGACTGAACATTTCAGGGTAAGTCCACAGATAAAAACTGTCACCTGATTTTTTTCTGTCTTGCTTTGAAATAATACAAGAAAAGTTGATAGAGATCAATATCCAAAGGTCAGGCATAATTCCTAGCAATCAATGACCTAATTCCCAAATTGTGTCTTAACACTGGTAATAGGTTCTGCAGCTGAATTAGTTTGCTCTAGCAAATGAAATAACAGCTCTGAAAAAAAATTTTAAGATTGAAGTTTTTTTACAAACCAAAACCCCACCAAACCTTAACCACTCCACCTTTTGTACTCACCAATGGATTAAAATACAAATTCTTTTGCAAGGTGCTTTCTTTGTGCTTGGCTCTTTGAATACAGCCATAGAACTAATACCTACCTTCATGGCTCACACTTATTTTGTGGGCAATAAAAAAAATCACTTGACTCACATCAATTCAACTCCATCTCAGGTCCTACAATATCAACACAGTAAGGTATGTAGTTGCCAGATACAAACCACTTTTAGTAAATTTTATGACCAAAACCATTCTCAGAATTAAAACAATGACCTTCTGAGAAGGGAATGTGGGAATGATCACTACTAAACTGGGCACACAAACAGCCTCATGCCTGTAAGAATTACAGTTGGATTGTAATTGGATTTGCTGTATTAAAAAAATCAAGTTACAGCTCCTACATTTCTTGCTAAATTCTACACACTGTTCTGTCTAAAGTTTTACTCAAAAAATAGTTGTAGTAATCAGTGACAAACAAGATCAGTATTTACCCCAAATTATCTCACCATTCTGCCTTTCCCACCCAGCTCATTGTATGAGTGTCTCAGAAATACTCTTGCAATTTAGATACTTCCAAGTGGCAAAGTGTAGACAAAAGAAATGCTGAGCAGTACTATGTCCAATGAAAACAATGGAATTACTCAGTCAAAATAAATGATTCAGCAACAGCTAGATTAGAAAAGGAGCGAGGATAGTGGAAAGGATTTCACTGAAATGTAAGTACCTACTTTTAAAATTATGATCTTGAGAAACACTTGCTCAACCACCTTGCCAAAGGCACTTCCCATGTTTGAACTGAAAAGTTCTCAAGTTGTCAGGAGTTGCATCTTTGAACACGCCCAGAGGGATTTTAGTCCTGACAGAAATGAGCTCCTCAGCATCCAGAGCACAACTGAGTTGAAACAGTGAAGAGAAACCAGGTGAGTTTCTGCCCTGGACAACTCCGAGGTTATTTTTTAACTAAGGGAAGTGCAGGTGCGAATGGAAAGCTTTCCATTCCTTGACATTCTCACCCACTCCTCTGCACAACAGTTATCTCAGGAAGAAACTAAAGCACAATGAACACACAGAATATTCAGATCGTGTCAGTGAAGATCACTCCTTCCTAAGTGCCAAGTGATTATGACTCTCATCCTGGAAAGCACTGTCATTTCCAGCTAAATTATCCCATAAGCTTCACCCAGTTTTCCTCCACTGTCACAAGTGTCCATTCACCAGTTCAAGCTTAAGACAAAGAAAGCCAGAGATCTGAGGGTCAGTCACCTGATCCAGAGACTTGTCTTACCTCAGCATCTATTTTAACACTACTTAAAGAGAAGAGAGAACATATTTGGTTCTCAAACAGAACAGAGCACTTACCTTCAAGATCCTAAAAAGGAAAACTGCTTCTCTCAGTTCTGATGAGGGCTGAGTCTTCCTGCTGTCAGTGCTTTCCCCCTGCCCACCCCTTGTCAGATCACTACAAGCTGCACGTTCCATGTACCACCATGAGGTGCCTTCCTGCCAAGTGCCCACGCTGAGCTGGCTCCTGCTCTGAACTCACTCCCCCCCCCAGGCAAACTCTTAAGACACTTACTTTTCAGGTTATTCAAATTACATCTAGTAGAAAAAAAAACATAAGTACTGTAATTTAGTATCTTCCATATCCATCTCACTGCACTGGAGTCACCTAATTTCTAATTATATTTCCAATTTAACAAATTTATTGTGTTCTATGCTTACATAAAATACACAATAGATGTGAGAAATTCTGTTGGAATTTCACTTCCGCATTGCAGAAAAAAAAGCTTAATTTAAAATATAAGGCTCCATAAATAGACAATTTATGAATTAGTTTCAAATCTACCTTTTGTTTTAATTAAATATACACATCTGAAGGTCCACTTGGAGCAAAGTACTGATGCTGAACACACAGTTTAAACACCAAAACTCTCCCCAACTACAGGATTTTATTTAGCTCAACCTCTAAGCAGTCAAGTGTTGCACCAGCTTTGCCCTGTAGCCCATAAACCACTACTAATCTGCCAAGAAATTCATAAATAGAATGACATTAAGTATAATTGAGGATACTTTAAGTATCATGTATTTTTATATGCTTTCACATTAGTCATTTATTATAAAATTTTGAATCCCTAGCAATTAATCCTTATATACTGTACAGTGACATACCACGAATAATCCCAGGACCCTAAGGTCATGGATCAAATATCACTGGGTGCAATGGCAGATTTTTAAGGTGCCAACCAAAAACGCATTTGTCCTGCCTGAGGTTAAATACACAGACTAGTGCAAGAGGCAAGAGCTTCAGAAGTCATTAATCTCATGAAAATGTTCCCCCAGTTTACTAGTTAAAAAAAACCACCAGAACACTTTGGATTATTGTGGATTTGTATCTTTACTCATCTTCTCAATGTGGTTCAGTAGTTTCAACAACGCAGTCGGATTATATGGGAAAAGATTTCTCCTCTGCAACCTAGAAATAGATTGTTGCAGCTCTTCCAGACACTTGGTTGATTTAGAAAGCATTATTCTTAGGGGAATGATGTTATCCAGAGATGTCATACAAGTCAAACAGGATGAGCTACGAGATCCCTCCTGTTTCAGAGGTAACACTTCAGATGGGCAAGTATCCTGGTTGTCATCCCTGTAGCTGCAACAAGTTTCCCTCCTCCTTGTCTCACCCTCATTGTTTAAAGGCACTTCCTTTGTGTTTACTAAGCTCTCTTTTCCATCTGATTCCAACTCAGAGTCCTCTGAGCTGTCATAATTAACAAGGCTTTGAAGAGAACCCAGCAGAGCCGCGCTATCAGTGGGTATCAGTGACTCAGAGGCTTCATTATCACCTTGCTCTGCTGTAAGCACACAGCAATAGTGAGAACCCAAAGACACCCGAGTCTGTGGCCCAGGTGCACCAGCAGCACTTTGCAAACTCTCATCAGTCACAGAGCTTTGCTTTTCTTGATGGGGTGGCTTGAAAGAAGACATTGTTTGGGAACTGCCATGTTTGGTGTCAAAACGGTTACAGAGATCCACAAACTGATGCCACTCTTTCCCAAGAAGCTTTAAGTACCTTACCAAGTACTCCAGAAAGCAGGTTTCTGACGAAATCAGAAAATCTAGAAGTACTGTCGAGTCAAATGCGATCTTTTCCAGAAAAAATAAGAAGATGCAGTGTGGATTATATCCCCCTGCATGTGTAAGGGAGTTCCAGGAGTCCTCCTCCTCTCTCTGGCTTAAGTCATCAGCAGCATCACACCTTAACCTGGAAAGTAAGTCATGCCAGAGACTCAAAAGACCTGGAAGTTGACAAGGTTTTTTTTTTTTTAAAAAACAACTATGTCCAGAAGATGGTATCCCTGCTCTTTTTTAACTTTGTCAAAAAGTATAAAAGAAAAAAAAAAAGAAGTTATCAAATCAGAATGAGAAAGAATGAACGCAAGAAACCAAAGCCATTAAAGCAGGATTTAAAGAGCATTCCTCCTTAGGGAACATTCTAGAGAAAACAAGTTACTTACAACACCATGAGCTGTGTTTTAATATCAGTATAATATAAAACAATATTATTTTAATATTTTTGTAAACCTGAACAGAAACTTTCAGTATGTTAAACTCATTGGAAGAGTGGCCTACTTTTGCTTAAGTGCCTAAGAAGGATTGTGTGTATCTATTACTGTCATATCTTCATATTTGAAGCTTGAGGGACTTATTTATAAATTAACATAGTATCTTCTCTGGTAATTTAAACAACAATGAAGCAGTGAATGTGCAGGACAAATCCATGAAGAATAGTTTCCAGTTGTTGGCAATAACAGTTTCTATCAAGTAACTGGAATTCCCGTGGGCCCAGTCCTTGGAAACTTTGCCAGAAGTGCCTGAATTCCAATATCCCACTCTTATCAAACTCTGTGTTGTAAGAAAAGTCTTGCTATTTATCTGTCTAACCACTATTTTAGGCGTGAAGTCAATTATCCTGAATTACAGGATATGATAAAGCATTTAGTAAGAAATTGTTTCACAACTCCCCTGTTCCAATCCAAAAAAGGCTTAAACAAATTATCAGCTCTTACATCACATGTAATTACATTGTCCTGAGGTTTGGGGGATTTAAATTATTAAAACTAGTTTTTCTGTATATATAAAAGAAACCAGTGTGAATGTGTATCACAACAGCCTCACAAAATCACAATTCTTCATGGTTCTGTCAAACAAAAAGTACACTAACCTATCCAATCTTAAATAAATGAGTAGTAAAGCTTTAGCAGCTTCCCACATGTCATCGTCTTGCTCTATGAAAATCAAGGACAGCCATTCACAGTGATGCACAACTGGGTGAGACTGTTGAGAAGGCTTTAGGTGACTCCTCCAGAATGCCAACAACTGGGACATGGAACTCTCAAACCCTCCTGGAAAAAAAATAGGAGAAAAAAGCATGAATGTTGCTGGTTTTTTCATTGTCAAAAAACATACACTTTTTATCTTTTAAATTAACAGTGCATAACAGTTCATGAATACATTTATCTTTCCTTAGCTCAACTGATTTAAGAAGCATCAAATTTTCTAGATTAGTTCTTGCTATTTTAGTGGAGTAGCTTCCTCATAAAAATAACTTTGTAATCATTAGGCAGAGACTCTTTACCTTAAGACAAGAAACTTATATCTTCAATATTAATTATACCACATCTTGGTACTAGACAGCAGGTTTTGATGTAACACAGCACACATTCAATACTTAGAAAAAATTCCTGCAACAGTGAAATCAGTTTTTCTTACCACATCACCCTATGATTTTCCTTAATACTTGACTTGAAGATTTGCCTTTCCTCCTAGCAAATACTAGGAATATCAAATGATCTTTGTTATTAATACTTACTATTTAGACTGAAACTCTTCCCTGTAAATCAAAACTATCTGGAAAAGACTCTCAAAATGGAAATGAACTGAAGTTAAGCCACTCTAATTCGTGTTAATAAAAAAGGGTAAGATCAGCCAGCTTCCTGGAAGTTAACATATTAACATAAAGCATTTTGGTCCTTGTTTTAACCACTTCATTTAATGTCATTAAAATAAAAGGACTATTCCCTTTCAACTTGAAACTCCTCTTGACAGTTGAGGTATTTGAATCTAATTAAAGAACTCATTTTTCTGTCATGAATCAGGAAAAGAAAGAATTTTTTCCTTTGAGAAGGCATTTTCATAGAGACATCTAAACCAGATATAACCTACATTTTTTTCTTTTCACGAGTTCTTAGACAATCTCAGTCTCTTTACATTTTTCAGAAGGCGGATCATAAGTAAAATATTCTCTACAGATAATTAAAAAATTTTAGGCAGCAACCGGCATCACAAATATAACATCTTCCAAGATCTGGAAAAAGTGTCAGAAGCTGTCTTGCAGAAGTCTGTGGCTCTTTTGCACAGATTAATTAAAAATTGATTTTGGGCTTGTTACATACTGTAGAAATACAGAAAGTAAAATAACATCTGTATCTAGAACTTGCATTAAAGTGTCAACATAAAATGCTGTAAAGTTTTGTCCTTGTTTAAAAAGAAATGTAAATTATTTTTTGGCACAAAATCAATAAATATAGGAATTCCCATTCTCGCTTGTATCTGACTAGAAATACTGCAGTGAACTGAAACTGCCTTTCCAATTTTTCTCCATGAAGTCTGTCATCCAGGGACAGCACGGTGCTTTGATCATGGAATCTGCACTTCCACATTCACCCAGCTTAGCATCAGATGTGCATCATGTGCTCCCAGATGGAATAAGACAAGTGGATAGATGGGATTCTAGGGAGCTCTGCCAGGCAACAAGCCTCACCCAGCACCTCACTGCAGCACGGGAGAAGGTGCTAACTGTGACACAGCAAAGCATCCTCTCCCACCAGGAATGCATTCCCTGCCATCTCAATGTGGCCTCCTGGCATTGCCTGGCCTGCCCTTCTCCCAGGCTAATCCACCTGCCCAGAAGAACAAATACACTCAGGGAAGAGGTATGACAGGTATGCCCACACTTGGTAATTGAAGGGACCAGACCCATAAGTCAGGGTGAAGAACACAACTACTTTACATGAGAAGGACATGGAGCTCTTGGACTGGGTGCAGAGGAGGCCACAAAGATGCTCCCAGGGCTGGAGCACCTCTGCCATGGAGACAGGCTGGGAGAGCTGGGGATGTTCAGGCTTTGGGGAAGCCTCAATGCCCCTTCCAGAGCCTAAAGGGGCTCCAAGAGAGCTGGAGAGGGACCTGGGACAAGGGCCTGGAAGAACAGGACAAGAGGGGAGAGCTTCACAATGACAGAGGGCAGGATTAGGTGAGATCTTGGCAAGGTATTCTTCCCTTTGAGGGTGAGGAGGCCCTGGCACAGGGTGCCCAGAGAAGCTGTGGCTGTCCCATCCCTGGAAGTGTCCAAGGCCAGGCTGGATGGGGCTTGGAACAACCTGGGATAATGGAAGGTGTCCCTGCCCATGGCAGGGGGGGGTTGGAACTACACGATCTTTAAGGTCCCTTCCAACACAAATCATTCTATGATCCTATGATTATATGACAAGTCCCATAATTTCCCTGTGCCTTACTTTGGAGCTTCATTATTTTTATTTACCTTTCTATACCAAGCTGGCTTTGCCTCATTACATTACTTGTCTGACAGAAAGGCCTCATACCTTCAATAAAATAAATACCTGATGGTACCTGAAGTTTTACCTCCATGTTAGAGAAGAGAGAAAAGTGTTACCTTCAGTTCCTTTTAGTTCCCCACCCTGAACAGAGCAGATGCTGTACTTTAGGCCCTCTTCTTTTTCAACTAGGGAAGAGCCTTGTGTTCCCAAACTGGCTCAACCACTTCAAGTATTAACACCTGCTCTTAACAGGAACGGTTTTCAATCACAAATGCAGCTGTTTCAAGCCTCCTTTATTGGAAAAAAATGGAAGGAGACAACTAATCAGGCAGGACACAGCTACAGTGGGTTTCTTGGGTGTGTCCTCTTTTTCCTCCCTCCCACCACCAATTCAGCTGAAATCTACTTACAGTCTTAATGAGCTACAAAATCTGAAAGCTTCAAAACTCATGTTGCTTCATGAACAAAACTAAAATGGACTGTTACCTTTGATTTCTGCTTCTGCCACAGAGTTGTGAATCTTGAATTCCAGTGCTTTAAGCACAACCAGACTTAAGGCTCTGAGAACAGTTTGGTCAGAACTACCTCGTGTATCACCTCCAGGAGCAGGTTCACTGCTTCCAAAGTAGCTGGACTTTTCACGGAGTGGGATCTGATTCAGCCAAGTTAAATTCACAACCTGCAGAACACCATTACTCAGTGCAAGCATATCCTCATATAAAGGTGGGGTTTGCAAGAACAGTGATCCACTTTTAGCATCTTCTCTGGACTTGTAAAGGACGCATTTTTTAAGGAGCAAAATGAATTTTTTCTTGATTACATAGGGAATTGACGACCTAATGAGGTTCAGGACATGAGAAACTTTCAAAAACAATACTCTCTGGCACCGGAGTGGTAATTCCAGTTCAATTCTGGAAGCCAAAAGTGCTTCAAGCAGATCTATAAAACTGATCAGATTGTCTGTAGCTTCAGAATAAGGTGAAGTGTAGTGGCAACTGTCAAAGTGATGGAGCAGGATGGCACTGTAAAATCCCTCAAGAACAGCATCGAGGGGAGCCAACAACTTCTCCAGAACACCTACGGCAACAAGAAGCACATTACTGTAACACAGTCAGGTGTGGTGACTACTTCCCGATTTTAAGTATGTTTAAACCACTGTATTTTAAGAGCACTTTGCCACCACCCCCCGTGTCGGGAAGAGCCAAAGCTCCCGGTGAATTTCAGGTGACGCTGCTCCCCCTGGCGGCACCCGCGTGTCGGTACCGCCACAACACCCCCCCCCCGGTACCTGCTCGGGGTGAACCCTCCTCCTTCAGGGTCTCCTTGACAATCGCTGTGAGAGTCCACAGACAATCTGCCACCCGGGAGTTGCCGGGGAATCCCAAAAGAGTGTTCAAACTAAAGGCCAGCCAGGTGACGTTTAATGTGTTCTAAGGGAGATAATTCAAAAAACAGCCACGTTTGCTTTCAGTGGCAACACAAATTACAGCGTAACACGACGATCTAAAACTGCATATTAAAAAGTTTCAAATGTGGGCACAGAGCAGGCACAGGTAGAAACAATCTTTTTGCCCAGTGCCTCTAGTTCCAAACATGAAGTCACGTATGCAACAGAAATTATCTGATTTTTCCAGAAAGGGAAAACCAAACCCCCTAATGTCACGTGACCTACCCAAAATCAGATAATACTGTAAGTAGATCATATCTGAATTCCTAATTCCCAGACCCAGACAACTTGGCAAGAAATATTATAACCATAATCCTGAGATAATTCTACCTTCAGAGATGCTACTATGGAGGCTACAATATTCACTAGACATACAGCAAATCAAAAAATGACCTCAAGTAACTGGAATATTCAAACAAGAAAACACAGCAAAGCATTTGATTAACTTCCAAGAGGTTATTACCTAATGGTATCTACTGTATCACCCAACACATCAAGGAACTGTAAAAACTTTTTTTGAAATACCTGCACTGCAACCTTTAAGCAAGCATTTATCACCTACACACATTTTACCCTAGAAGAGTTTCATAAAATTCCAGATATTTTTATGTAAACACATTCCACACTACTGTTACACATCTGATCTCCATGCTTTCCATACTCCAGGCTACTCCTAACACAGTTGACTTAATTTTCTTGAAAATACAACCACCACAAAAACCTGGCCTAGAGTCAAATGGAACGACCTGCAGGCAGATGTTCACCATCTCACTTTTTTTAGCTATGAATTGATGCCATACTCACCTCTTCCTTCAGCTGGAAACACACAAGAGATGCCAAACTTTGTGAAGCCATGTGGGCTAAGAGCCGATCGGAGCGGCCGAGGAGACAAACCTGGGGAAAGGAAAAAAGCATCCAAGGCATGGTTCTTTTTATTTCCCCTCCCTTCACAAGTTCACAAAAACTTACCAATTTTGAGTCAATCTTTGCCTCCTTCAGAAGAAGGACTAAGATGTCACAGTACTTCTGCCTCGTGCTGCGCTCAGTTTCCTGAGACTTTGCTTTGGCAACCATGACCTTGACCAAGGTTAACTGGAGCAGCATCACATCCCGCGGGCAGAACCAGGGGCTCATGTTTGCAAAGCTGTTGGACAAGTCATCTGCAGCAGGGACAACCCCAGCAGTGTCCTGGTGGCTCCTAAGGCCCCCATCAGGAGGTGGCATAAGCATCTGGTGATAGGATTCATCTCCTTCCGGGGGCTGCTCCACACCCAGATTAAGCAGAGAGGAATAATGATGGTTTTCCTTGGCCAGGGGAATGCCTCCCACCACATCCTGGTACAGCTGCTGCAGGAGGGACATCTTCATTATGACAACGTGAAAATGCTGTAGGTCTCCACTGATTATTCAGCTTTATCCAGTAAGAGAAACAAAAAAAACCACTGGGGATTCCTCCTCTTAGTCACCTATAAATAAAATATTTTGCTGATACTTAACGGAACTCGAAAATACAGAACAACAACATGTATTTTTAGGGTTAATACTCCCATCATTATTTTGAAAATGCAAACTCAGCTGCACAAAACTGTGCCAGGGAAACACTGAAATGAAGAATTGCCATGCTGGGAAGAAGTTTACAGTTCCAGGATTATACTACTGCCACCAAAATGACTTTGCTGGAATTATCAACACTGAAGATGACAATTTCTGGGGACTGCTAAGGACAGGAGAACTTGGATCAAAGCTTTCTCTGCATTGCTAAACCTACTAAACTCTAAATTTTTGAGGACAGATGCCTCCAAAAATGGGCAAAAAAAATTCAACTGCAAGTTTTCCTCTGAACTGGCAACATCCATTGCTCCACTAAGGCTGGAAGTGACAACAGCTCTCAAAAAAATGGAAACCAAAGGACAAGTCTTGTCTTCTGCTGCCAACAGGCTGAAGATGGGCTGATCTTAAAGGCCCGGTCACTGCTAGGTTTAAAATGAAAAAAAATACCTTAAAATGTAAAACTTATTAAGAGTCAATAAAAATACTTAACCAAACTTGAGAAAGATAAATATAAATCTTTATCCCCCTGTGAATGGAACATACCTTTCAATCACAGCACTGGAACATTCATTAGAGCTTAGAGATGTGCATTAAGGATCCAAATCTCTCCTCAAAGTGTGAGCACCCACAATTTTCTAACCAGTATGTAAAATGGCCAGACAGACACCTCATCTCATCACAAAACAAATCTGCTTTTTCACCCATATCAAGGGTGATGTTCATCTGTAATATTTATCTTTTTAGGGCAGTTTTAACAGGTTGGTTCTCTAACCAGAACTCCTTTAATTAAAAGCAACAAACAAAGTCATTATCTTTATCTGTGGTGAAGTTGGGAGTGGGACTTAGGCTGATTACAGGAGCTTTCTTTGTGCCTGATTTTTGGATTCCCATCTCTAGTCTGGTATAATCAATCAGGGAGACTTCCAGTCATCCATTCATCTGTATTTGGCTTTTATTTAAATTGAACATTTCCCCTGTTTTACCAAAAGGAAGGAAACAGCTCAGTCTTCCAACCAGTAAGAAATTCTAAAGATCATTTATCATCAGGACAAATATTTTAAATTACTATTTCTTTTTAGCAGAATGTTGCAAACCAATGAAACTACAAAATTCAGTATATGAAACATTTTTGTTTTAGTTTACAACTGTCTCAAGTTTTTAAAATAATACCAAACATTGAGAGTTACACCTTCATTTTTGCCACCTGAATTTTTAACTGCAACTGAAACATGTAGTGACAAAATGGCTTCCCAAAGGCACAAAGGATTTGAGATGGACCAACCAGATCCTTCACTTCTTTCAGCATCTGGAAGCACCTTCTGCAGAAGACACTCTTAAAATTTGAGAGCATTAAGTTGCTTTCTCCCATTTCTTCCCATATTCCACATTTTTCATGGTAACAATAAACCTGGTATTTCAGATAATTCCTTCTTCACCTGCAGAATGTACTTGGAATTTTACTTGAGGTGGAAATTTACAACTTGAAACCTCAAAAATGTGTTCAGCAATCACTCTGAATATTTTATACAGATGTTTTTCCCATCTTTTGAGTTTTATTTCTCCCTAAATGAATACCTAATAAAGACAAATTACCTCAACACATTTACTTCTGTGTTCAAGATCCCCCTGAATTATCACCCCACGTGGTAAATGGCAGACCTCATGCACAAATTCACATGATCCATCCAGCAAGGTGGTTCAGGCAGAGCAGATTCAGAACTTTTCTAGGACATTTTACCTTCCCCACATGATATTGACTGTGATTTCCTGACCCCAAAATAATATATTTATGTTCTACCATTAATCTGTCAAAGCATCTCTAAGATGTTTTGTCTCACACAGTTCACAAACTCCAGTCACTGAAGGAAATGAGAAGTGAGGGGGGTTATTTTGAAGAATTTACTTCAAAGGGGGTGAAAACTTCAGACAAGGACTAAATTTGTTTCAGACACAGCAAAGAGAGCACAGGGAAAAGCTCAAAGCTGAAGAGCAGAGGAAAGCCATCCTATTCCCACACAAGGGATGACAAACTCCAGCCCTTACTTGGATTATTTACCCGAGTTCTTCACGACAGAACCTAAAAAGCAATTAAGGTGATGCCTCACACTGTCAGACTCCTGCAGGAAAATCAGGAACCCCATCAAAAAAATCTTATCTATGAGATTGATCAGGCAAAAGGCAGAAATAAAAACTGTACAGAAAATTTAAAAAAGCAAATAAATATTTTGTTATATGGTATTTTCATGATTAATAAGTCTCAAAAATCAAAACCAAAGGCTGCAAACAGCGAGGAGAAATTTGATGGAAAAGGCAATGAACAGTAGTCTAAATCAGAGTTACAAAATACGTGTATTTCTACAGGGTGAGATAAATTAGCAGAAAGTCATAGAAAGTATTGATTTCATAGAGTGGTTTGGGTTATGATGACACACAATTACTCAGATGTGTTAATGAAGAGGCATAATCAGCTACTGTCAAGCCCCTGTGTTATTTTTTACCCGTTATATATTCTAATAAATGTTAATTGCACAAGGAGCAACTGGGAGAAAACAAACTATCCAACCTTATTTCCATTAAAAAACTAAATCAAGGCAAAAGGAAACCAGAGCCCGTCACTTTTGTGGCTGAGCCTGAAGGCTCTGGATCTCCTCCCAATGGAATGGCCGAAGCATTTAAGAAATAAAAGTACACTTCGGACAAGCTGTACCTGCAGCGACTTCGTAAAAAAAGAACTCTTCAATAAGAGTCTGGGCGTCCGTGGCCCTTTATCGCCCCCATCACACCGGCCACGCCGGGCGGGATCCTGGCAGGGACAGCGGCCGTGAGCGCGGGGGGGGCCACATCCCCAGAGCCTCCACAGCCCCTCAGGGCAGTCCCGGGACCCTGAGACCGCCGGACCCACCGGAGGAAACTCTGCTCGGTATCCGGAGCCCCTCACGGCCCCGCCCGCAGCCCCTTCACGGTCCCGCCCGCAGCCCCTTCACGGTCCC